>JAQJVL010006529.1:0-28572 GCA_035578905.1 Stictocephala bisonia | reverse complement strand
AGTAAATATTCACCTTGTACTGTACTGCTTCTCCCCCCTTACTCTGTCTGTTAAGATATCAACACATATCACACTAGTCTATGGGGAATGGAAATGATAAGGTTAAAGGGATCGGCCTCTCCTTAGAACAATTTTCAAATCTGGCATATTTATATTTATTAGTGTTGCTGTTTTCTTTTAGCTGGATCGATCACTTTACAATGTTACCACTTTGTAACATTATTGCGAATAAAAAGAAATCCAAATTAGGAACTGAGGAACAAGAACAATTCGCTTTTAGATGTGGTTTAAGACACGACTATAAATTTAAGGCACGAGCATGTTTTATGTATCAGTACGTAAATTTAACGTAAACTTGTACGATTTAATTTAACTAAAATTCTTGTTCAGGTGTGAAAACAGGTCACTTTGAGGTTATGTATCTAACTCAAGATCTGATTATGCATGTTTTGAAATAAATTTAATGTATTACGTTAAATAATTTAGTGTATAGGTTATGTTTTAATCAGAGAAATAAGCCAACTAAATATAGGCGTAACACTTTAATTTCATTCAGAACTATGCTAGATGTGAGAATAATATAATTTTAAGAAATTCACAGTATTAGGATATTTTAGATAATTTTTTACTCCGATAAAATTACTGTACGCCTACCTAACATTTAAAGGTATATTGTTGATTTTACAATTGTAAAAATTGTCCCCACTATAAGTAGTCCTGTACGGTATGCTGAGAAACTGAAGACGCACAATCAGACCTTAGGCGAAACGTCTGGTTTTATAGTAAAACTTATGAACATCACCTCGACGTGGTTGTTATTAAAATATCTAGATTTTATTTATATCTATAATAAACTTCAGCCGCTTAAATCAAATATATAAAAACACAACTATTTATCTAAGGTAGTACTTAATTACAGTAAAATAAAATATAGGTAACTATTATAATCATATGAAATGATAAAAAGAAATTTATTTAACATCATTCAACATCCGGTCCACCCGCATGAATCAGCCAGAGCAGCTGTCGGGCTATCACACCCGCAGATTCTGTTTAGAAAGGTAATTGATGATACGCTCCAAAAACAAATCCTATAATAGCCGAATCTACCACGTTACAAATGGAGGTACACAATATAAGTGTACTATTTCGTATTCACTTGAGATTTAAGTTAGAAATAAAAATGCAATGGTAAGATGAAAAAGATTTCTTATTATTTTTTAAAAAATAGACCGATATTTTTCTCGCCCAGCTTCTTAGTCGATTACTTAATGAATTTGAATGAATCTTGTATTTAAATTTGAGACAATTTTGAATAGCATGGAGTGTCGAAAGACGACTCTGAAGATAATCTTTAATTATTTAATAATTTTCATAAGATACATTTGACAATATGAAAATAATAACAAGCTCTTTTGTGAATCCCTCTGGTCTGAAGAAGGTGGACGTTGTTTGCCGAAATCACCGTGGTATTTGTGCATTTTATATTTTTACTGTAGTACACTATTTTTCTGCATTTTGTGTTGATACTGTATTATATTTATTTAATTAATCATCAGCTATTCAATAAAAAACGAACTGAACACTATTGAACTAGTTAATGTAAGGTCATTATGCAGTTTCTTGCTAATAAACAAAATTTGAAAATGTTGCCTGAATTTGACAAGAATTGGCTAAATTTTCACAAGATATGCTTCGAAATAATGGCATCGAAAATCAAGGATTTTATCGAAACTTTTGAAAAAAAAAAACAATGTTACAACTTTTAGTTTTTTTCACATATTTCCATTAATTGTAAATTATATTTTAACCATCTTTTTATTTGATTTGGTGTGTTTTGTTGAATTGAATACGAATTTGAAAACTAGTTTGATCTATAACAATTATTTATCGAGATATAACAGAAAAACTAATTTCACGGCGAATCAAGATTTGTGGCCATTACGGGATTATTATTAACACTAATTAATTATTAACCACAAAAACAGAATGATTCACCTATATTCCCGCGGAAAGAACTGGCAGGCCATTCGAATTTAACGCAAATTACACATTTTTATAAAGTAAATAGACAATTATAATAAGTTAGGTTATGTTCGATAAAAAGTTTATTTTTTGTTCAAAAAAATAATTTTATCGAAAATTAATTATATGTTTATGTTCAGCATGAAAACTGTGATATGAAACGAATATTTATATAATAACGATTTTTAATAAAGGTTTTTTTACTAGATAAAAAACTAATTTGTCAATTTTTCGGTAGAAACGAGTTTTCCGCGTTTGTAGTCTACCTCCTCAAGAGATACAAACTTATATTTCACCACTTTTTCAACAAAGAATCGTATTTTTAAAAGTGGCTAGAAAGTGTATAATTACACCAAGTAATAACATTAATTATAAATAAGTAGCAACGTAGGAGCAGTGAGTGAGCTACTGTAAATAAATTTACATATTATGATTTCACTTAATACAGTTCATCCACTAATATTTGTAGCCAACGTCATATGCCGCTGCTGAAAGATGAGCTATCACAGCGCAGCGAGCGACGGAGTTGGCACGCGAAGCGTGCACGTGTGTCCTCCCTAGAGTCTAGTAAACAGTGTGTTCGATCAATTGAGTTTGAATCGTTATTCAATATTTCACTACATACTGCATGGTTTTATTTCAATCAAGAATAAATTAGCTTGTTCAGTGAATCGCCAATCCGACTGTTAAACTACAGTCGAGTCACTTTTCCAGCTAACTTTCTGTCAGTGTGGCAATTACCTGATGCAGAACTTGACATAGCTAAAATGGATGAATCGATTCATGATACATTAAATTCGTGCGTTCAGATGCTCTGATATTCAGAGTAAACGAGCACGCCAGCACGATCGGTTGTTGATAACGATATATTTGTCCCAACACCACATTCGACCTGGGTGTGAAAAAATTTACCACGTTTACTCCTATGAATAGTAAAACGAATTTGTATTTTTTTCTGGTGATGATTTATTTGTTTCTCTATTATGTTTGTGTGAACACATTGTATGTATGTGAAGTCGTAATTAGAGTTCAGAAACCCCAAAAAAGAAAGTTTTTTTAAGCCAGGCCGATTCTATAAGAATAAAACTTATAGAAAACACTCCTATCAAACAGGTATTCAAATATAAATGCGATACATTAACGGGGTTGTTATTAATAACTGTGTAAATTTGATAAACAGTGAAAACTAGTTAATTTCCGATACTGTTTTTGTTCCAACTAGGATAAAAATTATAAGAACTTATTTTTAATTATTATTATTTTTTGTTAATTATTAACAATAATTGTTAATTTTAATTTAGCTTTCAATTAGTGTAATTGTTAGTTTCGTAAATTATACAATCGTTATATTTTTTTCTTGTTACTTAATTTATTGTTTATTGTTACCTAAGTTTACTTAATTTATTGACAGCTAAATAAACCGATATTGTTAAGATTTATTTTTTTAACTGTTCAACTGTTTTATTCACTTAGGTTAATAATCTAAGTATATTTAAATATCGATTTATTTAATATTATTTGTAACTATACATTTTTTTAGGTTGATTGAATTTTGTAAATATTGTGGGGTTGAATTATGACGAAATATTTAAAATACTACATTTAAAAACTATTGTGAATAATTATTTTTTATTTTGAGTAAATAAATAAAAAAGAGAAACATATAACACTAAAAATTATTATTGTAATTGTTTAGATGCCTTGAGGAATTTTACAGGTTTGTTATGCCAGTGCATCCAAACTATTTCGCATTCCAGAACGTACAGTTTTCACGGCTGGTGTGTTTGTTCTATTGAGCGTTGCTGCGGCAGATACTCGAGTCTGAGTCACCCCTTACCAAGTATGGTGCAACACTTTGCAAACACTAAATCGATCGTATTCTAGTTCCTTGAATGAATTTTATTTTAACGTGTATACACAAATAAGTTAATAACAATTAAAAACTATTGTATTTGTATATAACATATGAATTTAAAATAAGTTTGATCTAAATCTAACAAATAGTTTAGATGACTATTTAATACAGCCCAAAATAACTAACATAACTTACTGTGTAATTTTTTCTATATTTACAAACATTTTTAACGGGCTTGCTTAGCAAAAAAAAATGTATACCAACCAGAATTACGAGCATGCCTGACTTATTTTTGCTCCGTGCCTTAATAATGCTTGTACAAATTTCAAATGTGATGAAAGTTTGAGAAAGGGAAATTGATGATCTTTAGATTTTTTTTATTTATCAGAAAATGAAATATTTTTTAACGTTAGGTTGTAAATAAGTTAGACATTATTTTTATTCATGGTGAAAAATCTGTCCATTGACTACAAAAACTAAACCCCGTAGTTTAAAAAACTAAAAAATAGCTGAACTAATGGAGCGTGCAGGGTTATAGTCTAGTTGCAGATATGGCTTTCATACATTATAAAATCCATAATGTATTGGAATACACTTTAGCCTGGATATCGTGCTATAATTTGATGTATTTGTTTCAATGGACGAGCTATTTCGATTCTGGATACGTCAGTATTTTATTTACAGGGTTCAAGACATACATCGTACTAATTTACATTGAATCCGTGTTCAGACAAGTAAACTGAACATTCTTTAACTAAGTTTGACATTGCACTAATTACATTTTAAATGTCCAATTCAGATGTATTTAAAATATCTAATCGATTGTTAGTATTACAGATTCGATTCCATCTACGAAATTTCTTGAGGTATAGAAAACAAACGATGTGATCGTTTCCCATGTTATAGAATATTTACGTTTAGCTCTTACCAAATCAAATATATTATCCTAGAAATTGTTTATACAAGAATTGTTATTGTTTATACAAGAAAATGTTTATATGTATTTCGTTTTTTTAATGTGGCAAAAAAACAGGAGAAAACGAAATGGCATAATTGCAAAGTTCTTTAAGGAAACTAAATTTTTTGAATTTGGCATTAAACTCGTTATTTTTTGTATAAAGAAAAAATTACATGGTCTATATTATTTTTATAATAATAGAGTTTTCAACCACCCATATTTTTTAGCTTTAGGAATATAAGTGGCCATCCCAAAGTTGATCTTAATTTGTAACAACTGCAGTAAAGGTAAGTATAATTTGGGATAGGTTAGGTTAAGTTTAAGATCGGTTAGGTTGTGTTGTGTTTGGTTAGGTTAGGTTAGCAAGCACATTATGTTTGAGTTAGGTTAGGTTAAGTAGTATGTTATAGGAATAGTATGCTAATGAAAATAAAACGGCGATTGCCTAAGGACAGATTGTAAATTGTTCATAAAATCCACCACTAAAGGTGTTTCAAGGTCAGAGAAAGGATTAGTGAGACACGAAACTAGGCGACCTTTTATGAAGATATCTGAGTCGCAATCGAGTAGAGTAGTTCACGTGAAACGGCTAGTAGCACCACGACAAACCGCATTTGTGTCTCGCTCTTAAAACTGTGTAAATACTTATATTTATAAAGTGTATGCTTTCAATTTTACAAACGTTAAACCACGTGCGTATTTGTGATCGAAATCTCCAATCGACGTTTGACTAACCTAACCTAACATTCCGATGAGCTCACACCGGTTGAAATTCCAATGATTCAGGATCAGTATTTTTTAACGATCAGCTGTTTTTCCTAAAATATCTACTTTATAACCTATTAAATTAACAAAATGGCCAACTTTTAGCTATAAACTTTGAGTGGGTGGGCGGGTCAATATCACTCTACTTGTTTGAGTGGGTGGTGGGTCAATTACAATGTACGTGTATGAGGTGGTCAATACCACTGTAAGTTTTTGGGTTGGTGGGTGGTTCAGTACCACTGTGTTATTATTATTATTTATTTTATATTACTATTTATATTATATTTATATTATATTTATTCATATTATTTATTTATATTATTATTTATTTATTTATATTTATTTATTATTATTTTATTATTATTTATTATTATTATATACATTTAAATATATGTTGAAAGTCATAGCAAGAAAGAATCCTTCAAAATACTTGATATTTACTAAAATACTTCATTTGGAACATGCCACTGTATAAAGAGTCTAGAAGAGAGAAGGGAGGTGATGGAAATGTCGTTATGGTTTTGAAGGAGAGGAATGGAATGGAAGAGCCAGTGTCTAAAGGACTTTGAACCTAGGTTAGAGTCCCAGGACACATTCGATTCCTGGCCTTGACCGTGGTTTGTACCTATAATATTCACCTTGTACTGTACTGGTACGTTCTCGGCACAAGTCTATAGTCTATGGTGAATGGTAGAGTGAGGTTAAAAAGAAGGCTATTCTCTCCTTTAAAAACATGATGTAATTACAAAAAATACACGTTAAGAAATAACGAAACTTTGAGGGAAGAGGAATAAGATATTTAAAATGTTCAAAAACATCGAGGTGTCAAGAAATACAGCAGAAGTTGAGGCGTGATGAAATGACGATTTTTAAAATAAAATAAAGATCAAGTTTAAAATGGAAGTAGCTAGTTTCCAACATGTCCACCCACCAACACGTGCTCGTAACGGGTATTTACATTTTTGCTATAACCGGATATCCGGCGATACGTTCAATTATCTGGGCTGCATGGATACTGGAACGAATCTGCCACTTCTATATAGGCTAGCCAAAAGTCAATACTTGAAAGTCATCAGACCGCGGAAGTTAGAATTAGAGAGATATTAGGGGACACCCCTGCACGCTTCGCGTGCCGACCCCGTCTCTCGCTGTGCTCGAGACACCTTGGCCTTCGGCCTCGGTAATGCCGGTTGGTGGTGAGTTTCACTCGCTACGCTCGGACTGTATATTTTGCCTACAAATATTAGTGGGTAAATGGTATCGCATAAAATCACAATAGTTCATTTATTTATAGTATCTTAATCACATTACTTGCGTTGCTACCTTTTTATTACTATATAAACCCAATACCCAATGGTATTACTTAGCCTATTTCAAACGTGTTCAATTTATTTGTTTTTGTTAAACAGCTGAAGATTAATTAAATAAGTAAAATAACTGCATTATTTTACCACAGTATAACTAGTTATCTGTGATATTACCATTGAACATTTCAAGTCCAGAAGAGTGAAGCCCTACAATCGAATATTAATAAAACCATGCTTACAACCTTCTCTGGTTTAACATTATGAAACATCTAACCTGCTCAATAATACAAACAACATTATTTACATTCCAAGCTGTTCAATTCAAAATAAAAAATGGAATAAATACGGTGGTATTGACCCACCTGCACACTCATACACATACAGTGTTATTGACCCACCCACCCACCCATACACATACGGTGGTATTGACACACCCACCCACCCACACATACGGGTTGACCCACCTGCACACCCATACACGTACGGTGGTATTGACCCATCCACCCACCCATACACGAACGGTGGATTGACACGTATCCAAAACTTTTTGGAAATCATTATTTACATTTTAATAGTTGTTACTTTTCGTTTCATTTAAATCTCTCTCCATGTTATTCTTATGGCCGTAAAACGACCTTGAAGGCTTCCTACACCCTTCGGGATAGAAATATTAAAGAATTAAGACCTTATTGCTCAACTTCAAACAGAGACAAATTTGTTTACACTCTAACCGTTTAAATTGGTCAAGGAATAAGGGAGGAGTTGCGTTGACAAAAAACGGCTTTACGTATTATAATATATAAGGATTCCCATTTGTCATAAGTTTAACTGTTGGTATAACGGAAAGGAACTAGTTCTTTTAGATTTCATTAGTAAATATTCACATGACATAGTTTTGAGTAGTTCTAACATAGCTGTGGTTCTACACTTATCTATTAATCATTTGTAAGTTCTTGCCCAGTTTAGCAATTCATTCAATATTCTCAATCTAACAAGAACAAAATATATAAATTTGGTACAAAATTAATGACTTAATTTTAGTAACATTGTTGACATTTTAATTTACGAGTGCTTATATAAATAAGTGCTTACATAAGTGTGAAATGATAAACAATGAAAAATACAGATATAAAAATCACCGCACTTTTGTGAACATGAAATTATTGTAATTTTCTCCTTAGTTTAGTGAGTCAAATCTGTACGTAACAAAATGATCAAACTTGTTTCTAAACAAATAACTCTTGATTAAATCATCTGAGGTTATTTGGGCTGTTTAAAAAATACTTATATAAAAATACTGACTATAGAAAAAATATAATTTCTCAGCAAATGAGTATGTGCTGCTATCTAACGGTGAGGAATTTAAATATTTCGTTTCATCAATTGAGCCCGACACTATCGTACTAAGGACGTATGAGTAGAGAGGTGTCATATTTCTCTACCTTAATGTCAAAACATATAATTGTTTTACCACACTTTAAATCCACAATAATATTGTTGTTGCGGCTGTTAAACATATCCCCCTATGACAGCCATCTATTGTGGCTTCAACTGTCTAATCATTGTTATTAATTAGCCACAGGGGACCAGTTATCCGAGTCCCTCTGTATAATTGATTGTGGCCCCACTCGAGAACAACTCGGCCAGTCCAAATAAAGGATGCAGGTGTAAATCCCGCTTGGGGGGGTCGACGCTCCACGCGGGGGATGAGGGTTGCATGCAGAGCTGAGGGCTGGGGGTGGGTGCAGCGACCGAACTCCAGCACGCAAGCCCTGCTGACCACTGTCCGAACGGCGGTGGGCAAGGGGAGGTAGAGGGGCACAATGCTGGGGCACCTTTCCATCTCTCTGCATTAATATAAATAGGGCAAAATAAAATTAGTAACTTGTATTACAGTCAACCTCAAGGAAGTGTTTTGAAACAGATTTTGTTCAAGCAATCTTGCTTTTACGTTTCGTAATTACATGCGGCGTACCTCAAGGAAGTGTGATGGCACCTATTTTTATTTTTCTATTATTCTAGTTGTCATAAAAAATATATTTAAACCGTTAACCGAATTGTGTAATTGTTTACTGTCATATTTTAAGTATTACTGTCATCACTTAGTTATCTAACAACTTAACTATAACAAAAAATATAATTGCAGAGAGCAAAATAAATTATAACAAAGTGTTTGAATAACGGGAATATAGTTTTATCCTTTTAAAGACAATATTGTATTATTGTAGTGTTTAAAATGACGAATAACTAAAAAAACTTTATATAGTTTAAAATAGAGTTAAAATTATATTTAAAACCTGGCTCGCAAATATTGGATCAAAATTTACATCAACTTATAAATTGAAATAAAAAATACATGTACAGTAGTAATGGACCAACCCGCCCACCGATCACATACAGTGGTAATGGACCACCATAACACTCATACACGTACAGTGGTAACATGGTTGAGAGTACATGTTCTCAAATAATTTTATAATTTATTTTTTAGTAGTAGTTTGAAAATAAACTAATCCTTCAAATATGAATATACATTCAATATATTGCCAGATGCCTGAGCAAAAAAGTATGTATGAAACGGGTTCCGACGTTATCGCCAAGATGGTACGTGTGGGGCGGATACTAGAACATATATCGGTTTACGATAGTGACGTTTGACACTACACTGTATTGTCCCTGTTGTATTGCTGTATGTACTTTATTTAATGAATGTCCCGACTTGACATAAGCGTGCTTAGTGGTATTTGAGTGTAGCTCTGACATGCGGTGTTGCCAAGAGTGTTTGGATACAAGAGATAATAATTACTTGCGGTAGAAATCCACTTGAAGAGGTGTTTTAAATTGATTCAAGCAATAATACAGTGGAACAATATAAAAAATTAGATTCGAAAAATCTATAAACAATACGGGACAACATGTAAAAGTAATAAAAACAAAAACATCCGCGATCTAATATGTTTACATACAGTAAAATTGACAATATCAAACAAGTATGATATAAAATAAGTTTATTTATAGAGTTGAATTGTGGCAATAATTGAAGATGTTGCTGTAGTCACAGCTGGCTATATCGTCACACCATTGGTTGTAGCATTTCCAAATTCCTCGAGGTTCCAGCGTTTGCTGTAAGAGCGCTCTGAAACCAAGTCGGTTAATTCAATAAATAAACTACGCAACGACCTAAATTTATATAATCATTGCCATACAAATATAATGGTAACGTCTGATTTGTGTTTATGTACTTGTTTACGTGCTCTCAAGACGAGGCCTCATTCAACTTGAGCACTGTACAGTCACTCAGCGGTGCGTGAGAACGAGCATTACGTGAACGCTCATTCATCGTCAAACACCTTGCCTGCACCATAACTTTACCAGCGTAAAATGAAAACAATAAGTTAATATACGGAATATTTTGTCTGTAGCATAAACATTGTATGTATATGACGGGCTCTTATTTTATAGTCCAGTTACCAAATCTCTTCAACATTTTCATTTATTTTAAACGCAATTTAGAATATATATTATTATTGTTATCATAAAATCAAATAAATTTTTTTTAATTTAGAAGACAATTTTACAAATTTTATTAAATATGTCAAATTATATTAGTATATAGCACTACTGAACATACAGTAAACTTATGGGATTTGTTCCGTTAATTCACCACCATAACCATAACTTAGGTTAACCTAACATAACCAAACCAAACATAACCTAACTAAACCTAACATAACATAACCAAAGTAGTAGTAGTGAATTAACGGAAAAGGTCCAAATTGTGATATCTCTGTTAAAACTATAAATAAATTATATAAATAAACAAAACTATTGAATAAAACTCTAGAACATTAATCAATTAACTTACCGACCGAGTAAAACGTTATCTCTAAAAGTAATATTTTGAATTTATTAAACTTTGTTGCTATTTTAATTCCATTTGGCAGGTTATTGAATAATTTAGGGACAATGTTTTGGGGAAGATTGGCGGAGAGCTCCAGTCTGTGTTGATGTCTTTGTCTTGTGTTGTACTCATTTATGTCTAAGCCTGTTTTATGATACCCTTCGATCTTTAAAATATGTTTCATAATTATAAATAGATGGTAAAGTTAGATATTTTAACGACCTGAAAATGGCATGGCACGATGCTCGTTTATGCAAGCAATTCGAATTGCTCTTTTTTGCAGACGGAAAATTCTCAAGAAATAAGTCTGGAATCTAGAACCCCATAAAACAATATCATGTGAAAGTTTTGATTCAAAGAGTGAGGAGTATATTTATCTCACGAGAAATACATTTTGGTGCGCAAAAAATCTATTTAATAAAAAAGTTGTGTGGATAGTTTAGAGCAAAGAAACTTGAAATACGGTTTCCACGAATCAACACATGTCAGTTTCCTTCTAATTGGAGCTGAGTCTGAACTGTCCATAAGTAATTTTTCTAATTCAGGTTCTTTATTAGTGGTAAAATGCTCTAAGTTTTGGAAGCATTTACATGTAAATTTTAACTGTTTAGGTATTGATACAGGTAAGACAGCTGTGTATAACAATCAATTTCTAAATTATTTAAAAATTTACTTTTTAATGATGATATAGCATCAGCGTATATTGTTATATCTAAGTTTGGAAACGTTATTAATGAGCTATTTGTATATAAAATAAAAAGAATTGGTCCTAAGACTGACTCTTGGATTTTCGAAGATTAAAGGGATATTTTCAGAGTACTTATTATTAACATAAATCTACCAGTCAAGTACGATTTAATCCAGTCAAAAGCCAATCCATGGACTCCTATCTTGTAAAGTCTTTTAAAAAGTATCTTATGATCCAAGGAGTCAAAAGGTCCAAAAATACTCCTCTAATGTCCTACATTTTTCACCGATAGCAGTGATTGTTGTTGTGACAAAATCAATCATTGCATCTTTTGCTCTCCTCCCTTGTAAAAACCAGAACTGTTCCTTGCACTCATATGATTTAACAATAAACTCATGAGTTTTGTTAACAAAAGCGTGTTCATAAATTTTTGATAAAGTTGAAACGTGTGCCACCGGGCGCCAATTTTCCCGTAGTTTGGAGTCTCCACCTTTGAATATTTGTCGTATTACATACAGCTTGTTTAGGTTCCTGCGGAAATAAACCTTCCTCAAATGATGTGTTAATTACCTCCGAAAGAGCATTACTAATGTCCAGGGCCAGTGGCGAATCACTGTGAGATAAGCCATCGTAGCCACAACCAGCTGAGGTTGAATTTTTAAATTTTGTTATTATATTGAATACTTCACGAGGGTCTGTTGGACTTAAAGAGAATGTATTGGAGCAAGTTATGTCCAATTGTGTTCGAGTGGCGGACTTTTGTTGTCAACGAATGTTTTTGTTTATCAATGTCGGCAAAATATTGGTTGAAACCCTGTGGGCTAGGCATATCAGCAGGTTATCGGCCGTAGACAGGCGCTCACAAAAGTACGTAACGTAGCTTTAGCTAATCTTACTTCTTTACGGTAAATAATTTTATAGTTTCTGTAGTACTGCATGTTACAAAATGGGATGAGCTATTATTTTTTCTTAAATATAAAGTTCTTTCAGCTTTCTTGAAGACTTAATGTTGCCTTTAGTTATCCACGGATTTCTAAGCTTGATGGCTTCACAACTTTCTTTTTTAAAGGACACGCCACTGCCAAATTAAATTTAAAAACATTTAAGAAAGTATGATACCTTCCGCGCCTGTGGTATTGTCTTGAATACTTAGCTAAAAGAGAATTTAATGTTTTCAAGTTTGTCTGAGAGGTGTTGTGTATCAGCCCATTGCTACAATACGATGAGATGCAGGTTTAACTACCAGTGAACTTTGTAGTGTAAGTCTAGCAATCTGTGCAACATGATCAGACAAACCTGTGCCAATCACCTGCACTGTCGACATTTGACATCACGTGATCTACGAGAGTAGAGGATGAGCTTATTACTTGTGTCGGTGAATAAAAACTGTTTCAAATTGAATTCGCTCATTAGATCCTTAAGTCTAGTAATTTTTTTGGAGTTTTTTATCCAGTTAAATTTTAAGTCAACAACAATGATTCAATACTTATTTGCATTCATTATACATTTTGAAAGCATTACATAAAATGAATGAGAAAAAAATAATTTATATGTTTATAGACGCTGGTCTATACATTGCACATAACATTAACTTATTATATTTTAATATTCAATTCAAAACCTCCCCCTTCAAAAACCATTTCTTTACAAAATCTATGTACACTTAAAATGTTTACATACAAACCACATACAAGAAGGCAAATCAAGTTTTTTAAAAATAACCACTGCTTTTAAGACAAGATATAGAAAAGTCACAAACAACACGATATTCCTGAAAATAATGCCATAAGATCTTTTTTTTTACACCATGTTCACTTATAATAGCTATATCAGGCTGTTCTGATTTTAAAAATAGATTCAATAAGTCAATTTTATTCCTGACATGTTGAATGTTAAGATGGGGACTATATTTAGACTTTGATTATTTTTTTAAGGTATTGGGTACATTTCGTAAAGGGTTTGGCGGGTTCATTACATAATTTGTCTCTAACATAGCAGAATATCTTCAACTATCAGATTTCGTGGGACTTAAATCAGATTCAATTATTAGATTAAGTGGGACTTAAATTTGTCAATAGTAAAATGGCTAACATTTACTTTACCCCATCAATTAAAATGCAGAGTGTAAGCTTTGATGGGGATGTTTGACAGAGAAAGTACTTTAACACGTTCAAAGTTCAGTGCTTCCAGATCTATATTGATTTTTCAAATTCTTTTATCTCGATTAAGCCTATCGTATCTTAATGGAATGGTACTTCAGTATTCTTTGTCCTGCTAGCAATACTTTTTACAATTGTTTTTATATCGAAATTTCTACCCGAATCAATATTTTGCGCGCCTCCTAAAACTATTAGATAACCCTCTAACTTCCTAGTTTTGAACTCTCGCAGTCTCAACCGTTTACTTCGTTTACCAGCGTCGCACTTACATTATTAATCTTTAAGCCACCGATCGACGAGATATGGGCAAATATGAAAGTTGACTGTTCCATAGAAAGACCTATTTATTAATAGCCCATTAGCCAAGGCAACTAAGGGGCCCACAACAGCTTTAGGTGGAATCTGAACAACGTAGTATTGGTCTGATTTTCAGCTAACTGACAAGAAACATAGTCAATTATCTTCCCTGCACGACATCCGTATCCTGACTACTAACCTACATGGATACCTTGGACTCTTGGTAGTGTCTACGTCGTTGGCAATCATTTATTCAAACAAATAAATTTGAAAGCACAGCGTTTTTCGTGATTGGTCTTCGATTATGAACAATTAATGAGCTAAACAAAACATACAGGCTGTCAGGAATACGAAAAATCAGATTACTATTTAATTTTATATCAGGTATAAAATTAGACAAAATCTCACAGTACACTACCGAAAAAAATCAGCAATTCCTTTGTAAAGTTCAGGTGGCAGCCGCCACCGCGGCCTCATCGATCGAGTTACAGAGCAGAGATTAATTATTCAGAAAGGCAGTGGGATCTTTTGTTGGTCCACCGGGCGTTAAACCCCACCCCCTATCGACCCGGGGGTGCGAGTGGGAAGGACAGGAGGACGACCAGGACACTGGCCAGGCGCGACGGAAAAAGGACGAGGAAGTCAGGACCCACGATAGGTCGGAAATTAACTTCGTTTCTAAGAATCTTGTAATATAGTCATGACTGAGGCATTATTCGCCACAATAACACGCCACGCCCGTTTTGAATTATAAATGTTAATAAGTGTTTTATTTTTCTCGTCTCTTTGACCAGTCTATCATTACAGACGACACGTTTTCAAAAAAAACTCCAGTGTGTCTATTTACAAACCAGTAACACTCGTGGATATCCGCGGTGACATTTACACACAAGTGGGTTGGCTGCTCGCCTATTAATTACTGTATTAACCGGTTAAAAATATAACTAGTTAAGTCAAGTTATTTGTAGGTTATATCGTTGAAACCACATAACTAGTGTAAACTGATATACGTATAGGGAATGAGACTCATTAGTAAATAAAACAAACATTAAGAGTCCCACAACGGATCCCTAAAATACCCCATAAACAATTCATTATATTTACGAGCTATGTAATCGTATTATTGTATTACATCAATGAATTTTCTCTTACTCTATTAACATACAACGTGTGATTTTTTTTACCTACCATTTTATTAATTTAAAAAGACAAGCAGTAATATCCATTTTTAATAAGATCCAAAAGCCATGTTATTTATTAATATATATAGTAAAGTGATCTCCTGACACAAAGCTAAATCCAGTCCATCAAGCCATAAAAACCTGCCTTACTTATTCTATTTATGCTAGCTAATCCCTTTGTAAAACAGCGTAGGGGCACTCTGTAACTATGTGACCCACTGTTTGGATAGACTTCCCACAATCGCATGACTGGTCTAGTGTCAGTTCCTAATCTTGTGCTGATTTAACAAATCACACACTTAGTTAACAAAATGTGCTATTCAATTAAAAATACTTCAAAACTTAAGGCGTTTAAGACAAGCCTTAAACATTTTTGCGTCAAGTATTATACAGTTTTTCCGTTTAGTTCTCATCTATGGAAAATTGTTATAACATTCTTGTTCGACCATGTACAACGCTCTTTAAGACATCTAGTGATAACTGAGAGACCACGTAATTGGGAAACTGACACAGCAAACAACGTTTATTGTAACAAAAGTCAATAAATACAATTCCAATCTAACGACATCCTTTCAAGATGTTCAGCAATATTTAACACTAATAAACTACTACAGTTATTAGTCTATGTAAAATATTGGTTCATTTAAGCGGATATGTTTTATTTAAATGAGACCTTATTAGTTTTAAAGTACATTTAAAAAGTAATATCTGTTAGTTTAAGTAGCTTCAATTTGTAGAACACTTACACGTGTGGAGAAGATTTAGTAATTTATTACAGTATGTAGATTGGATGAAATATTCACCGCACCCCCTGGCATTGTTATTTCAGTTATTTCATTCCGATTGCATTAATTCCTTATTGATTAATTCAAAATAGCATTTCCAATAATAACCTGATAAAAAAACTTTAAAATTACAGCAATTAAAAACAGCTGTAGTGAAATATTTTGATTAGGGGAGTGCACCAGTGAATTACCGTTTCGAATAAATAACACCATACTAAGTTTTTCTTGCTGCACAGTCTATCACAAACCGTCTTAAAAGTAACTTTGGAGCCTGATTTGAATCCTACCTATCACTGGTTTAAAAAGAAAGTGTCAAACGTATGTTTGTAACACAAACAAAGTTAAGTGTTCTACCCAGTTATCCCCACTATAACGTATTGTACAAACAAGCAAAAAATTGTTGAAAAAGGTTGAATCCTATGTCTACAATCGTAATGTTGAACAAATTGAACGGTTTTGTTTTACAGTTGATTCAAAATCGGCTAAATGCATCACTTCATAAGGTTTGAGGCCCTGGGGCCAGAGGTCCACCCAGTCCCACCCTTGGCCATGGGCTTGCGGCCTTCTAATCTAGTGGTTGGACAATTTTCTTCAAGGGAAGGTACATTAAATAATTTTGTTTATAAAATTGGTAAATAATTAACACACCAAAAACCGACTGCACCACCTTAAATTCTGCCACTTCTACTCACTCTCTACAGTTTGAGAGATGAATTGGGGTCGAAAAGAGCAATTCAAAATTAACTCAAGTTTTAGAGGTAAAAAATAATTTCATCTTCTATCTTTAAGTATATGTTATAACTGTAATTAAGTTGACCACTTCTCAAATGTTCGTTGATTTTAAAACTTTGGACGAAGTGTATCTTTGTAATTTTCAAACTCCAATTTAAATGTCTATTCTGAAGCCATTATTTTTCAAGCAGTTGAAACTGCTTAATCACATTTTACCAAAAATAAGAATTACTAGGTGACACCCCAGTAAGCTTCGCGTGCCAACTCCTTCACTCGCTGCGCTCGTAACACCTCGGCCTTCGGCCTTGGCACGTGACTTTTGACTACAAACATTAATGGTTAAAACTGTATTTAGAAAAATCATATTATGTCAAAAGATTTACATTAGTTCAGTCACTGCATTGGAGTTGTAACCTATTTCCTGTCTAAATAAACACACAATGTTATTACGTAGCCTGTTTCAAAAGTGTTCATTTCATTTATGTTATTTAACAGTTGATTATTACAGACAAACAATGATCTACATGAATTCGAAGTCCATTTACAAAATGAAGTTCCAAGGTTATCGTCATTGAGCACTATGTCTAACTACCAAATGCCAATTCCTGAATATTTCATTGACTTTGAGAGCTACTAAACTTTCAATTGACGTATTGAGCCGTTAACTACGTGACCTTCAATTAGTTTAGTTGCCATTAATTTTGACTAATTAGACAATCAAAGGATACGTCACAAGCTAGGTACTGCTAATGGTAAACGCTATAGTCTATTCAGCGAGAGTTGAGAGTGAGGCACCTACACTATGAAATGAAATGAAATGAAATGAAATGAAATGAAATGAAATGAAATGAAATGAAATGAAATGAAATGAAATGAAATGAAATGAAATGAAATGAAGTGAAATGAAATGAAGTGAAGTGAAGTGAAGTGAAGTGAAGTGAAGTGAAGTGAAGTGAAGTGAAGTGAAGTGAAGTGAAGTGAAGTGAAGTGAAGTGAAGTGAAGTGAAGTGAAATGAAGTGAAATGAAATGAAATGAAGTGAAATGAAGTGAAATGAAGTGAAATGAAGTGAAATGAAATGAAATGAAATGAAATACGTCTTTATTTAACAGGCGAAGTTGGGACTAGAAAGTCCCTTCTTCCACTTAACCTGATACAAAAATATGTCTCAAGGGCGCTGGCCAATAAGAAAAGGGTGTCCACGTAGACTCTTGATTTACAACAAGACTAATTCATTGGCTTCCCCATTCCCCAGTCAGTCAGATTCTGGCAATCAGTTTGCTAATACGTTCTGCTTCGTATCGTACACATGTGAACGTATGTGAATCGACTTAGCAACTACGTCACCAGGTGGAGCTTCACTCTCAACTCTCGCTGAACAGCATATAGGTAAATTTGGTTGTAAAGTTATCCAAAAGTTAACAAGTTCAACCCTTGAAAAAGAGAATAGTAACTTTTTTAAAGCCTTTTCTTAAATATAATTCCCGTTTCGGCTCAATGGTAAAGGTTTCGGACTGCGGAGGGCAAGCTCTAAGGTTCAAATCCCCAAGGTTAGTCCTTCACTCACGTACGCTTGAATGCAGTTTACGTACAGGCCTGCAGGCCCATTTGAACTGGCGAGTCGAGTTTTATGAATAAAAAATTACCTTCAAATATGTTTCGATCCCAAACAGACTCTTCTGTTTATAGCTTGTTCTGAAGATATTTAAGGAATGTTAGATTGATATGGAAATTTGCTGCCATGAATGTTAGATTGATATGGATATTTGCTGCCATGAATGTTAGATTGATATGGATATTTGCTGCCATGAATGTGAACATGTTAAAGATCTCGTTACAAATCATAATAATTTACAGCTTTAGTTAGTAATTTATACAACCAGTAAAATACGAAAACATTGACACTCCACCTCTTAATTAGATACACGAAATAGTTTGATTAATATCGATGTGTCGCTACTAAAGTAATCAAGTGTTGATCCCTCTTAAGCTAGCCAATGAGTTTACAAAGTAGAATGAAGAGCATATAATCACCCCCCTTAAGCGTAATACACGCGATCCCCCATACACGTCTCTGTGTACTCGAGTGCTGAGCATGATTCTGAATTCGCCCGATCAACGATCTCCGTTGTTTATTGATTGTCTGACATGGTAGATGTGTTAGTTCAGAGCAATCACTCTACAAACAACACTCTGTTTCTGATAATACGCTGTTCTTTATAAATAACCAGACTCATACTTCTCTTAAACTCATTCGCATGAGCATAAGCAACAACTGTGTTAGCATCTCATATCTGATTCTGGTGCGTATTGAACATGCTGCTCTTTTAATCGACGACTCAATTGAACTACCGTTCATCTAGCAAATGGCGTTAAAAAAATAAGACAGTGCACTACATTTTTTGCAGTTAAAATGCGCTCAATTTTTTAATAGTAAAATTAGTATTTAAAAAGTTTAGCACTGACTACTTTTTTTGGTGACGTATGCATACAATACAAGGACCGGTCCAAGCTTTTAGATACTCTTACATAAAGAGCCAAAAGCCTGGAGAGACCCTCTCCAAATGCTATCTATCAGTAAATAGAATGGGGTAAGAAAACGTTTGATGGCAGTAAGGCGCTTTTCGCGTCAGCCAACCGGAACGAATTTCCCACATCATGTCAGCTGACAAACAGCTGACTCATGCTCACATTATTAGTTTGACGAACCGACAGTGGAAGCCTGAAATAGCAATAACAGTTTCCTATAATCTTGAACAGCTGAGAGTCGTTATTTGACTAATAATAATAATAATAATGTTTATTGCATCAAACCTCAAATGATGTATTACAATATATAATATAATAAATATAATAAAAATTGATTTAAATCTACATATAAATTACAGTTGAATTTTTAAAAATCTTCAACGTTGTATTAACACTCTTCCAATAACTAGTTGGATATAATTCTTTTAAATTGTTTCATTTCCAGACTTCTTAATTTATAAGGTAGTTTATTATACAATTTAATAGCCATAAATTCAAGATTTTTTTTGAGATGTTGAGTATTTACATGTTTTAGTTTTCAGTTGATTCGAATTTCTTGTGTCGTACTTATGTATAATTTTGCTCTGAGGAAATTTATGTAAGTTGTTTTTGGTGTATAATAATTTCGTCTAAACTTAGACGAAAGTTGTGGTCATTTATATTCTGGAGATATGGTGGATATTGTTCTGGAAGGGTGATCTAGATAATTTTAGACAGCATTCGGGAAGGTTCCTGCTCTACCTACAGCCAAATTAACAATCATTCTACCATCTTCTGGAAGTCACTGGATTGGCCTAGAAAAACGTAAGTGCGCAATTATTCGCACAGGGAGAGGGACGCAATTA
Source organism: Stictocephala bisonia (assembly GCA_035578905.1). Classification (NCBI taxonomy): domain Eukaryota; kingdom Metazoa; phylum Arthropoda; class Insecta; order Hemiptera; family Membracidae; genus Stictocephala; species Stictocephala bisonia. The sequence continues at coordinate 8,546 of JAQJVL010006529.1, read as the reverse complement.
CCTGGATGGCGACGACGATAATTACCGTGATTTGTAAAAGTATTTATTTTTTATTATTTTTTTAACTTTACTCGCCAGTTCACATGGGTCTACAGGCTTATGCGTGAGCGTGAACTTTATTTAACGAGTGAAGTACCGACCTCCAGCTCAGTTGGCGGTTCGAAACTTGGACCACCCCTCCGCAGTTCGAAGCCTTAGCTACTGAGTCACCACTCCGGCAGTTTATTTTTATGTTGGGTGGTAGGGAGGGCATACAGCGTAATTTTAATGCCAGGAAGGATAGCCGTAAAGTATTTGATACTATAAAGTGTTTTTACGTTAAATGTTATAAAGGAGGTCTTGTAGGTTTATATTTATATTAGGGGAGGATTCTGCAAAGACGTACTTACGCCAGGTGGGTGGGAGATATCCATTTACATTAGGTGGGACAGAAGACCTGCGTAGTCACGTTTACTTTAGAAGTAGTTAGCTGAGTTAGTTCCAGCAATTTTAGTAATAATATTGTTTTCAGGAAACTAAAATTCAACTTTCCTGTTCGTTACACACTATTTGTTAAATTTTCTGAAACAATACCACTGTACGTGTATGGGTGGGTGGGTGAGTCAATACCACTGTACGTGTATGGGTGGGTGGGTGAGTCAATACCACTGTACGTGTATGGGTGGGTGGGTGGGTCAATACCAATTTACGTGTATGAGTTTCTATAGGTCGTAAAATAAATTACTTGGTCACATTGTAATCTTTATAACATTTATAGGAGAGCCTATAAATGTTATAAAGCCTACATTACTTTTATATACGTAAGCAAATTCAGTGATTTACCACTGTACGTGTATGGGTGGGTGGGTGGGCCATCACCACTGTATGTGTATGGGTGGGTGGGTGGGCCATCACCACTGTACGTATATGGGTGGGTGGATCATCACTACTGTAAGTGTAAAGGTAAGTAAAGGTGTAAGTGAAATTTGGGTCAATGCCACTGTACGTGTATGGGCGGGTGGGTGGGTCAATACCACTGTACGTGTATGGGTGGGTGGGTGGGTCAATACCACTGTACGTGTATGGGCGGGTGGGTGGGTCAATACCACTGTACGTGTATGAGTTTCTATAGGTCGTAAAATAAATTACTTGGTCACATTGTAATCTTTATAACATTTATAGGAGAGCCTATAAATGTTATAAAGCCTACATTACTTTTATATACGTAAGCAAATTCAGTGATTTACCACTGTACGTGTATGGGTGGGTGGGTGGGCCATCACCACTGTATGTGTATGGGTGGGTGGGTGGGCCATCACCACTGTACGTATATGGGTGGGTGGATCATCACTACTGTAAGTGTAAAGGTAAGTAAAGGTGTAAGTGAAATTTGGGTCAATGCCACTGTACGTGTATGGGCGGGTGGGTGGGTCAATACCACTGTACGTGTATGGGTGGGTGGGTGGGTCAATACCACTGTACGTGTATGGGTGGGTCAATACCACTGTACGTGTATGGGTGGGTCAATACCAATTAACGTGTATGGGTGGGTCAATACCACTGTACGTGTATGGGTGAGTGGGTGGGTCAATACCACTGTACGTGTATGGGTAAGTGGGTGGGTCAATACCACTGTACGTGTATGGGTGAGTGGGTGGGTCAATACCACTGTACGTGTATGGGTAAGTGGGTGGGTCAATACCAATGTACGTGTATGAGTTTCTATAGGTCGTAAAATAAATTACTTGGTCACATTGTAATCTTTATAACATTTATAGGAGAGCCTAATGATACATTACTTTTATATACGTAAGCAAATTCAGTGATTTTATATTGATTTAAATCAGTTTAAAATCACTGATGTTAGACGATGGTCTGTGAGACATGCACAAATTATCATGGACCAAGCGTATAATATTTGAAACGCAGTAAAAATAAATAAAAATACATTTTATGCACATTTAGATTGATAATAACTATATTGGCATACACTTGTACCATAATAAATAATTTTTAAAATATTAAACTGTTCAAAAGTATGAAATGGTTCAGAAAGTGAGTCAATATAGAAAAACAGGTTATTTATTGTAAACTAAACTTATTATTGTAAATTTTCAATTTTGAATGGTAAAATATTAATTTAAGTAACATATAAAATGTCTTCTAAAAATGTACCTTTTGAGTTTAAAAAGTAGTTTTTGATCATATGCCACTGCTGAAAACAATGCCCAGCACTACTTTTTCTTCATTATTTTTCTTTTAGAGGCAGTAGGCCTACGTGAAACTAAGTCAGCTTCTTCTTATTTTTCTGCCTATAATTGCGACACTTTAGTATCTTTATTTTTTTGTTATGGCAGTGTTAATAAGTTTGTACAGAAGTCCGCAGAGCAGGCACTACATCACAGGATTCTTTTTCCAAAAAGGCTTTAGCAATTATGTGCATAAATAGGCAGAATACCACAAACACCTCAACCACAAACCAGCCCACCATATTTATTTTAAAACTCTACACAGTACACACAGCCCACAACGTTTCCGACGCTGGTCCATTTCTAGGGACCAACCGACCAAGCGACTTACTAGTGAGACGTCTGGTTTGTAAGCAGAAACCGATGAGTTTCATATATGAGACGCTATGTTATAACTAATAACATTATGAATGGAATGAATGGAAATAACTATTATGAATGGAAAGTAGATTTATCTCGCACGTTGTTCTTTCTGGGTTATCATTTAGACACGCTTCATGAGTGAAATGACATTCCCTAAAAGTCACTATCGGTGCTCTTCGCTCGCTAAAATTCACAGATGTCCTCCTCCATAAGGATCATATGAGATATTAAACTCATCCTCAGACACCTCATGGAATGTTTAAATGGCATTTCTTCCGAGTAAGGCACGAATCGTTTGTCGACATGAATAGACGGTGAAGTTATTAAACCTATAACCGCCAATCACAATGATGATGGCCACCCAACACGTACTATGGCAATGACCCTCCCACCCACCCAACACGTACTATGGTAATGAGAAAGAAAGAAACAACGTGACCAGTGTTGGTAGGTAGTGTTGGCCTCCGTCGTCTCGGGAATGACTCTACTTTAGATGTAGGTGTTTTAGATGTCTATTATGTCTACGTCTAGTCATGCTTATTTGTTTCATGTAATTAAATTTATTTGCCGTTTTAAATTTCCATAGTTTATATTTTGGTTTGGTTAGGCCTAAATGATTTATAACTATTTTGAGAACGGGCAGCAGCATATTTTTAGTAAATAAAATTGTATATATTTTTTCTATTTAGTTTTGTGTTTGTAATTTTTTTAATCTTATAATTTTGTAAATAAACTTATAAAAGCTTTTTTTCTCTTATTTCTCCTGGGTCCGATGCCTTCGCACCCACTCTCGGTAGGGCCACTTTATTTTCCGAGGGTGATTTGCATAGAGCACCTCAACGTGCGGCTTTGGTAGTAATTGATATCAGCCGCTCCAACAATGTCAGTGATGCCAACTTGGCTAACCGACATATCAGTCCATTTGTCAAGGCGACGGCGCTGCGGCGCATTGTCAGCTGGTCGATACATATTGGGGGGCGATCGGCTGGCCCTCAACCGATTGACGATCGTCGCTCCGCCCTCTGCTCCGGCCAATCCTCAGCAAGCTGAGCTCTAAACCCGCCCTTCTCGCACACGCCCATGTCTCTACATTCTCGATTATTCAGCCCCTTTTGAACAGGATTTTAAATTATTACTATTCGGCATCATCATAAGGGTGGCTGTTGCCGTTTGACACTTGGACTGGAGGGTGATTTGGCATCAACCTTGTCCTCCCCATGATGGCTGGGGGTGCCATTTGTCAGTTCACATGAGAACTGTGAAGAAAATATAACGTTTATTGGACAATACTCCGTATTACATTAATAAAAGAAATTGTTTTAATAGGTGTTGTATAGAGAATGGGTGGGGAAGTCTTAAGTATGTTAGAACGATGTCCGAATAGTTCTAACATACGAATAGTGTAACCCCGTTTTTAAACGGAATAATACTTTTTGTCTTGAAAAATGGCACAGACTATATGAAAAAATCTAAAAACTTTATTATGGATTGCACATCTAAACATCTAAAAGTTCTAACCCTTATACGTAATACATGAAGCCATTTTTTGTCAATGCAACTCCTTCCTTTATTTCTTTACCAACTTAAACTGTTGGTGTGTCAAAAAATTTGCCTCTTTTCGTAGTTATGCAAAAAGTTATTCATTCTTCAACATTTTCATACATTTTCAGGTATGGAACGTAAAAGCACGTTTTTCGGCCATAAGAATAACATGAATAGAGATTTAAAAGGACCGAAGGTAACAGCTGTTCAAATGTATATAATGATATCCATAAAATTTTAACAGCTGTTCAAATTTAAATAATAGTGTTTGTAATATTGAGGAAGTTAGATCACATTCATGTCCACAACTATATACCATCAGATATTTTTAATTGGGGAGGGGGCCATGGCTTCAAAACAAAACAAAAAAATCTCCGAAAACCAAAAAAAGGGTAATACTAAAATAAAACGCCCAAGTGGGGTATCAAACTATAAGTATTTATCTTCTAATTCACATTATACCATTACATTTTGAAAGAGACACGTTTAAGGGCTCTGCCCCCCCCCCCCAATAAAAAATATCCTCCAAAATTAAGTAATCTTAAACTAATACACCCAAGTGGGATATCTAATTAAAGGCATTCTTCTCTTAATTAATAATATACCGTCGGATTTTAGAAAAGGCTATGTTTATGGCATTCTAAAAATCCAAAACCCCCCCAATCCCCCAAAACCAAAATTCATGGTCATACTAGTTAAGAATGGTCATACTGGCACGGCGAGGTCGAAGGCCGTGCTTCCTCACGAGGCCGCATGTCGAGATCCACAAATGGGGCTGTAGTAGAGTGTTTTGGTGAGGCCGCAGGCCGAACTTCCCCGCGAGGCCATAAGCCGAGTTCCACAAAGGGCCTGTAGCAGAGCGTCTTGGCGAGGCCGCAGGCCGAGTTCCATAAAGGGGCTAAAGGTAGAGTTCCCAAGTGAGGCTGCAGCTTACACCACGAGCGTAGCGAGTGACGTGGTTGGCACACGAAGCGTGCAGGGGTTTGCCCTAGTTACATTTTAATATAAACAGTAGCGAAACTTACTCTTGAGATAAAATTGCAATCGGCTCGACGCTAGCGCTCGTAGCTGTCGTGTCGCAGACTTAAATTAATTCAGTCTTGTAACACCACTGTCGACATAATATTACTTTTAGTTTGACTAATATTAGTGTTTCATTAATAAACTAAACTAAATTTGAACATCAACCTATAACCTAAATGAAAACTAGTTTACTATCAGGATCTTCAACAACAAAAATTGTTTTTTTTTTCATTTACACTCTTGGGTTGAATAAAAGTGTTTGTTTACTAGCCAGTCATATAGGAGCTTTTAAAGGGAATTAATTGAGCTTAATGTGGAAGCTTACTAACACGTTCACTGCAGAAGGCTCGTTAATGCATTGCTTTATTCTGCGGACGCGTTTACGCGTCATTGCGCGCGCAGCTGTTTCCTTCTTTAAACCTCAGCTGTGTTAGTTAATTGTTAATACCTATATACTGTTTTGCAATAAATTATAGGTTAACCTATCTGAAAGTTTGGTTTGTTTTTAGTCCCCATGTTTGTAGTGTTCCAGGAAATTGGTAATAATAATCTTCAATATTAATTATTTAAATGTTTGTTAGTCAGTATGTGCTTATGTGGACATAAAATGGTCAGCAAGGAAATGTGAGAATGTAACTGCGTTGATTTTCAAGAGTTTGAAGTTTTATCGCAATGCTCAAAATGTCCAACTTTACACGTTGCTCTAATTATCTATTTTTAAACGAAGAATTTCGTGTAAATGACGAGAGTTTATTGAATGGTTCCAATAGAGATACAAAATAGAGATACTCTAGTTAGGTGTTTTTGCATGGTTTTATATTGTGTATTATTTATTACAAGAGTTGTCCTGAAAACCAAAGATGTACTTTGACGAATGCTTAGAAAGTCATTATTAAAGTCAACACTGATTGTATTTGTATTTCCGTGGTTAAATTTTCATTTTGCTCGCGTATATAAGGGTTGTAACCCATGGAAACAGTCTGCGTGTTTATCTAATTTTCAAACAGTAAATAGTGCTTTTTTTAATGTTCCTATAATTGTCTGAAATGCGACGTTTTGCTGTATTTGTGGTGGGTGGGGTGATGATGGGAACGGGGTACGCGTTCTGGAAGTGGCTCCAGAAAGGCGAGGAGGAGTGGGATGATCCCGACGAGGAGTAATAATGTTAATAGGCTACTTACCATCTGGTCTTCGGCGGGATCTAACTGAAGAGAAGAAGGAAGTCGGACGAAGTTGATCATCCCTCCAAAACAACATTGGAGGTGCAGTAGGCATTGTCAACGATGTCAGTTGATTGATCTTCTTCTACAAAAACAATATGTTTTAAGAAAGTGCCCCGCAGTCTAAAAGAGATGAAGAAGGCTCTGCAAATGAACACATTTATGGATTCAGTCGAATGCTATGCTTATGGAAAGTAAATGTTTTTGGAAGAGTTACGAAATAAAAGTATTCACCCTGTAGAAAAAAAGTCATCACCCACCACCACCCCCATGAAATTGTAGAGAAATAATAGAAGTTTACATACAGTCAAGAATATTGAAAACAGGTCACATTCGTATAAACATACTTTATTTGGGGAAGCCCTAAGGACAACCTCTTCAGGATCTTTACACAGCCTGGTATCACGCCGGCTTCTTTGTGGAACTTCAGGGATCTAACATAGCCAGGGAGGCGTTTAACACGCAATCCATGTTTTTGTGGCGATGCCACCCAGCACTTGAGTGAATTTTATTAAATAGAAAGTATTTAAAACTTGGACATTTACTGATCACAATATCAAGTTGGATAATCAGTTGAAATAAAATGATTTAAAAACCTATTATAGCCTCTTATTTTTTACTAGGTAACATTCACCGTTCGTAATGCATTACCTACACATATGCTCAAAAATGAAACGAAACTTTTTTTTCCAGGTATGAAACGAAATATGCGACCAGGAAATTTGTTGAACGTATGAAATCAAATGGAGGTGGCCGCATTATGCGACCAGCGGCCAAATTTTGGACGCTTCAGGCTGTTTTCTGGTCGCTGCGATCAAGCGACCAAAAAAATGCAGCCCGTGTTGACTTATAGCACCAGCCACATTAAGCGACCAGTCGCAACATAAAACTCCCCCTCCCCAGCCCCTAAGTGAACATCCACTTAAAGTGACTGATTCAGTTTAGTTCCCAATTTGTGCTTGTTAAGTTATTTTTTGTGACAATAGTTTGAAATATTGGACGTTGGTTAATTTATTAATGAAGTATGTGTTCGGCCAGCTCTGTGACAGATACATCAAAATTTAATCATGGGAAGAAGAAGAATTACAAAAATGTTATACTATCTTTTCTGCCAGTAATGAAAAATCCCCCAGTTGATAAAAAAGTGGGCTCGTATGGCCATTACGCAAGTCATGCGTCAAGCTTTCTCCTTTTTCTGATGATGACTATTTTTCCAGCCCACAACCCCAAATGTATCGAACGATTTACAGCCATACATAAGTAATGAAGCACAACAAATAGTCTTTCAAAATAACCCCTGTTCCTCTGACTCAAACATACATACTCACTATATCAACTTCAAAATACGTCCAGCTATAACGTTAGAACCCCAATATTGCCATTAAAAACCATGCTTACCAGATCCAGTTCAACAAAATCTACGTGTTCTCTCCTCAACACAATCAGAATCGGGACATTATGACATTTTCAGTGTGATTAACAATGATCTAATCAAATTATAAAATAGTTGACTTTAAAAATGTATAACTCTCTTTGTTGTTTATTCTCAGATAATCAATAAACAATAAAAACCAAATTTTTATACTAACAAATTCTAGGTCTTATGGGTTCGACCGCGTCACTGGACTATGTACAAACATTGCCGACGTTTCGGCCACATTACAGTAAGCCATCCTCAGAGCGAGACGATAATGCTAGTCGAGTTCTGTGATACAGTGATCGTCTCGCCCTGAGGATGGCCTACTGTAATGTGGCCGAAACGTCGACAATGTTTGTTCATATCTCATTGACGCGGTCGAACTCCAAATACCTAAAATGTGTTAGTGATAGTGACGACCGTGGAAGATCCATGAAGATGATGTTTTATTATTTAAACAGTCTTTAAATTTTAATCCATGCATTTTAGTTTTGTAAGAGTCAAATTTACAAATGTTTATGCTTAAGTGGTTGATAATATTTTTAATTTAATTTATTAACATGAATATTGTTCTTACCTTAATGTAACTGTCAAACGCTCTTCTGCACTAATACATAATTTAAACTTGGTGTTATTATTATTTTTTTTTCATTATTTTGATCTTGAAATTTTAACAAAAATTCATCAAATAAAGTAACTCTAATTCTAAAATAATCGAAAAACTTTTCACCATCACTCCTAAAAAATGCCATA
>JAQJVL010006528.1:0-28583 GCA_035578905.1 Stictocephala bisonia | reverse complement strand
TGAATTTTAACAAGAAATATTCATAAATAACACCAATATTTTAATTTTAAGGAAGTTTGTGTACTATGCACAAATCGATATAATGCTTACTTATGTAGCCTACTTGCATTATTTTTCAACATATTGTAATATATTACTCCAGAAGTGCTTGAAATGTAATAGAAAAGCTAATTTAACAAAAAATAATAAAAATTCACACATAATTATGTTATACTCACAAATCAAAGTATAAAATATATGAAAATTGTTATACTAACAATTCAAAGATTCCCAGGAGTGCGTAGAACAGATAATTTCCACCACAAAAATATAAAATATTAACTGAAACACTCAAGTTTTGAAGTTAAATAAATAGTTCATTCAGAGACAAAATTTTATTTACATAATATACAACATATTGACTATTAGTTTATATTTTGCACAAATAGCTGATAATCCACAGACATCTACATCAATGTCAATGATTTTTACTATTGTATGTTAATTTTATAAATTAAATAAACATTGTTGAGACTACTATCTGTTTTAAAGAGGGACAATCCCCCTTCTACAAGATATGCCATTTATTTATTTGTTCCTATCAATAACAAAACTGTGACAAAATTACTAAAAGCCGATTAGATTGGCTTGCGGCGGTTTTGGTCCTTCAGTGCGTGGCGCTGAGATCCTTCGGCCTTGGCGGTTCTGGCTACGAAATGGTGAGCCGATGTAGTCTGCCTCTGGTGGTTTTGGATACTAACTACAAAGCCGATCTCATCAGTCCTTGGCGGTCAAAGGTTAATCTTTACATGATGAATAATAGAAGATAAATATAGGCAAAATATTAAATGTTTTTAAAATAGGAAATAAAGACTAAAATCGAAGTAAATTAATCAATCATTACCCTAAAAGTCAACAAATGAAAATTCTAACATATTATTTGTTCACAATTTGTTAGAATTTTCAGTTGAGTTTTTGTACAGCTTTGTCTTATTCTGATAAAAGTTAGAAATCTACCACTACACAGAATTCAGATTGTGCAGAGCAGAGTGCTCTGTAACCCTGATACTTATAAAATAATATAATTGATTGACCGATAGGTTTACGTGCAAACTGAACCATGTAGTATAGGTCTAATTGTCAGCTAATTGACAAGTCTAATAATCAGTTCTCTCCCCTACACAGTATCTGAACAAGTTTTGTTTAGTTTCCAAATTTACTTTAAAGTTATACGTGATACATAATTTTTACTTGCATACATTTCCAGCTAAAATTCTTATAATATAAAATCCCATTTTAGATTCTATCAAAGGCGGAAAGATTCAATAAATTATTATTTGTGGTTATCAAAATATAGCCATTTCCATGAGGAGCTGCAATATCCTTAAAAATGGCTTGGTTTTCCTGGTTAATCCATTGTATTTTAGGCTGGTTTCTAAAGTTTTCAAATTACAATAACACTCTTTTTTTTACAATACAAAGTCAAATGCTTTCAATAAGTAAAATAATAAAATTTATTGTATTGGAGAGCAGAAAAGATCCTCTTTGTGATGACTGCTGGTGTTTAGGCGAAGTGCTGAAGCTCTCAACAGGAGTAAACCATTTAGTCCAGGATTTCAAGGTAAAAGTGGTATGAAACCTCTGAAATCTATGAATATGCGTCGATTTGCATGAAACTGAAATTGAGCTCAATTTACCCTCCACTACAAAATCTACCCTATACCAATATGCGCTTATTATTTTTCATAGGTAAAAACTACCCTTTATTGTCAAAACTTAACAAACTACAAATAAAGTGTATACAAGATCAAAATAAAGTTCAAATGAGCTGGATAAAGATTGTTCAATATTCTGTAACATTATTGATGATTTTACATAATGTCTCATTCCTTAGAAACCACCCCTTAAATATTATGACTACATTAAAAAAAGTATATTAACTCACTTACGTCTTCAATTATTTTATAGTTCAATACAAATTAATTAATTTTGATATTTTTTTAAGCTTAAAGAAATATTTAATGCTACTTTCCAACCCCAAAAAGTTATTCATTGCAGCATCGCAACCCCTAGAAACCTCCATTTTTTATGAATATGTATAGATTTGCATAAAAATGTGGAATTAAGTTCAAAACATATCATCTACTTTCAAATACACCCTTTGCCGATAATTGCTTATCATTTGTTGGGGGTGACAAAAACCCCTTATTTTCAAAATTCAGAGAATTGCATATTATACCCTAGCACAAAATGAAAACAGACCCAATTACGTTGAGTGAATATAGGTAAATTTTCTACAACATTATTTGCGATTTTCAGTAATTGTTCAACCCTCAAACTACCCCTATTACGACTAAATTAAAAAAAATACTTGGAATAGTTTATCACTATACAGTATAATTAATTTCAATAATTTATTACAATGTAATGAATTTGCTACTGTAACTTTTTGATCCTTAAAAATTGAAAGAATGAAAACATTATGATATACAATTTTCATCCAATTTTCAGCCTATACAAATAAAATGAAAAAAAGTTAAGTAAAAATCAATATTTTTTTATATTAGCAGTTTTTACATAACATTATCAGTTTTTGAATAATTTTAAGGAAAATTAAATGTTTGGAGGAATTACGAAAATCCTCTTTTCACTTTAAACCTGATTTTTTTCCAAAACTAAGCAGTAAAACCTGGTTAAACTGCTCGAATGTATTGTTGATACAAAACTTAACATTAACAATTTACAATAGTAATAGTACAGTAGTAAATTGTAAATTGGTAATGATTTGCTTCAAGTGGGGTTGTTATGACAGGGGTAATTTTGCAAATATTTTCGTCACAAAAAAATTAAACCGACTTTATTTTTGCTATAACTTACCTCAGTGCTAATGTGAAGAACATTTATCAGTTATAGTATTAGGTTTACAGTAATAATATAAAAAACCAATCACCTTGTTTTTTTAGGAGCTTTGTTTTTTCTATGTATGGTTTTTTGGATGAAATTTTCATTTTTGTGGAGTTATTTTTCAAAAAAGCTGCGAAGAATGTGTTTTTTTAATGAAAAATTAAAATTTTCAGTCGTTATTAACTAAAATTTTATTGACTTTTTGAAAAAAAAGTAAAGAACATTTTTTACTTTAAATTAATTTTTATATTGATTCCCGTGGTCATTTTCAACATAAAAATTCCCACCCCCAAGATGGGTTGGAAACCACCCCCTGAGTAAAAGCGCATATCGGCATAGGGGAGATTTTGATCTTTGTAGGAAATATATTCATATTCAACTAAATCTCAGCAGAAAACCTTCATATCCTAAACTAATAAGGAAAGATGAAAAATCATTAAAAAGAATGGAAACGAATAGCTGTTTGACTCTGCTATAAGCTCAGACCATGCACCAAGAGATTACAGTTAATTTCAAAGACGAAAATCAGCCTCAGAAAAAAGAACTTCATTGATATTAAGGTCAGAAATGACTTTTACACAGACGAACACAGAAAGAAATTTTCAGCTGTATCTATGTAGAAAAATTATTTACGAGAGTGCATGTAAAATATTTATATTTTATAGTAATTTTTTTAATGTAAAACTTCACTCACCAGTTCACATGGGCTTGCAGGCCTGTGCGTGAATTTTATTCAACAAGTGAAGTACCGACCGTTGGCTCAGTAGGGATTCAAACCTTGGACCTTGCCCCTTAGAGCCTTAGCCACCATGCCGGCAAACTACAAACATTTCCCCTCCTTCTTCAACTAAAATGTAAATTATTCTATGTAAATTATTATAATATTTGTTATTCACTGAAATATTTACCGTTGTTGATTTTATGATGGGGACTCATGAGGTTGCGCCGGTAGTCTGGAGGAACATTGTCAATCTCATTAGCCCCGTTTCGAGTATCGACATTATTAAGCGTTACTGGAGAAAACAGCTCATTGTTGGAACTGCAAGTATATGAGGTAGGTCGAGATGGCTGCTGAAACAGAAATACTATTTTCTAATATTCAATAACGTTTTTACAACTTATTTTACTGTACTTCTGTGTTGTTAAACTGTACTGACAATGTTCCTTTATTTGTTCCATTTTTATTCATTTTGGTTTTTTAATTAGTTTAATACTTTGGTTCAAAAAATATTTAAAATTAATATAAGTTTTCTCATAGTTTTATCTTCAAACTAAAGCGCCTATTAACTATCCTCAGCTACATAATTTAACAAAGCAAGCCTATATACACATTAAGTATTTTATTCATTCAAATTTTAGGTTAGTCATACTTGGGATTAACGATTACAAATAATTAACGATTAAATTTAATCGTTACTTTTTCTATTAACTTTTTAACTTATTCGTTAGTTTTGGTAATGTTTAACTTCTAACTTTAACTACTTGAAAATTTGGCTAACGGTTAAAGTAACTCAGTTTTTCAAATGTGATAAAAGGTGCCATTTGGTCCGAGGAATTTGGACTGGGAAGAAAGTATCTAAAACTCAGGTCAAAGACCGATTGTTTTCCTCATCCATTATATTGTACCACGCAACAGAATAAACTATCTTCAAGATTGCAGAACATATTTCAAGTAATAATTGCTATATTTCGTTCTGTCTTCATTATTTTGCTATCGGCACCGTTGAAAAGAAAATATAATGATAATACTATCTTTAATATTAATAATATTATCAATAGTAATAAGTTTTGTATTTTTTAATGATTTAGATAGTTTTCATAATTTTTAATTAACTTATTTCAGTAAGAATAAAACATGCACTCAGAACGGCAAATTCTTAAACATCTAATAAACGTAATTGCTTATAGAAAATAATATGAATAGATCTGCTTTCACTCACTTATAGAGTGAGTATATTTTGTTCAGTTTTTGTTTACCTCTGATCCCCATACTTTCTTATCAGTGACCCTTCCTTATCATCTCCAGCCTGATAAAAATCACCTGGAGTCAACATGTCAAGGTATTATTTGGCCTTTCTTATTAACTGCACCAATTAAAAAAAAAGTTTTGTTATCGTGAATTTCCCATAAGATAGTTATTGATGTTTTAAAGTATAGCTTAAAATTGTAAAACTTAAATTTCAATGACTTATGTCAGTTTTTATTATTAATTTTAGAAATTAAATTAAATATTTAATTTTTAAGATTTCGGACAGTTATATAACAAAAATTACTGTATAAATTGCTATAGTCTAATTAATAGTATTGTATAATAATATATTATAAATAGGCCTATTTATCTAAAATATTATAAATAATTAAAGATAATACAGGTTAAGTATTTGTTTATGTATATTTTACTGTACCAAAAATAACTTTTAACTTTCAATTTCAGTTAATTTTCTAATAATTTAACTTTAATCAGTTAGTTTCAATTTATTCTAACTTTTAACTTCTATTAGTTACTTTTTTAGAGTATTAACTTTAACTTTATTCAGTTAAAAAAAATCATTAACTTTCCCAAGTATGGTTAAAGTTCACTAGGCCAGGAATTAATTTGTGTTCCTCTATTTCTACTATTCATTCAAATTTGCATTTTTCTCCACCTTAAATCATACAATCCAAGTTTCATGTGTGTGTATGTATATATAAAATCTGTGATAACATTTATGTTAGTTATGCTTTTTATACATAAAATAATTTTACGAGGAATTCTTTTACAAAATGAAATATATTTCATTCAAGGGTTATGATGTCAACCACTTTTACCATTTCTAAAATTGCTTTGCTAAATTTCAGTTGATTCATTATTTATAAATTGCTCAATGTTGAAAATTGTATACTCATAAACAATCTACCATTACAGTGTAACTGTCAGTAAAATCCAATCACTAACTCTATTTTTTGCTTTTTGCTCTATTTATTTGCTTTCCTGCCTGTATTGACATTTCTCCCCTGGCACTACAACAGGATGCAAATTTTTAAACAATTTTGTGACTGGAGATAAACTTTGGCTTTTTTCACTGACCATACATCAGAGTTTCAACATCACTCAGTACTTTAAAATTTAGAATGTGATGAAAAAAAATACCATTGAGCAGGTACAGCTGTTTCTACTCTAATAATAAGTTGGTCACTTTTTGCAAGAAAGCCTGAACAATGGGGAAACTATATAAAATAGTTAAGTGAGTGGCTGCATGACGGCACATGCACGGGAAACTGATCATAGAGCCGGTGTTGCTGTTTTGAAACTGCTTATTTTTTATTATATTAAGCATTGTTCAGTAACTTATTACCCAAAATCTTAATATATAAAATCCAAGAATGATGTACTCACTCGTCAAAAGTCTCTAGAACCACAAACAGATTTTTGTGTTATTTGAAGGAAAGTTAGCTTTTGTATCATAGACATCCTTAAAAAAAGAATTTCTCAAAATTCCATTTGTAAGAGGTTGAAAGAGCCTCTCAAAGATTTTTTTTCCATAAGAGTAACATTGGTAAAAATTTAAAATTGAAAAATGTATTTCAAACCACTAATACAAAAAAGCGGTGATATTGTATGAGTTCACCGTTCACCCATCCTCCTACCCATACATGTACAATGGTGTTGACCCACCCTCCCACCCATACACGTACAATGGTGTTGATCCACCCACCCATACACATACAATGGTGTTCACCCATCCTCCCACCCATACACGTACAATTTAAGTTATGCAGTTAAACATGACTTTTTTGCTCTAGTGGTGAAATGTTTAAGGTCATTTATACTAACTCTGACATGTTTGCATTAATTTGCATCCCCCTAATATAGACTTAAAGGTTTGCTAGACTATACTAATTTGTTATCTAGGAGAATGGCAGCGGCTGAGCTTTTATATGATATGTAAGTTCAATGTAGAGCTTCGTCGAAACCACCATGTCCCAGTTAGCCAAAACTGCAGATTGGCAATCAGGTGATGTGTTGGGGTCATGACAGTTCATTGATTCCTAAAGTTAACAGAGTTCGTGTGACACTTTCAAGACGGCCAACACGCTTCGGGACCCATCACCCTGGCTGTCCAATCGGAGCCCCTCCACGTTGAATCGGCACGGGTGGATGTGAGAAGAAAATGTGGTGCATGGAGCAGTTCCGAATGTGAAAGTAGTGCATCGATTGGTGAGAGTAGCTATGTAAGTAGATGAGGAGCTCTTTCAATTAAGTGCAGAAATGAGCTCTAAGCTTGATAAGTCTTAAATTTTTTTTCAAAATTTCTAAAAAATTTTGATTTCTACATAATTTATTACATAAATTGACATATAATTTAAATAACTTAATTGATATGTCAAGCTTATCTTACTATAAACCATTTTTATTTCACTGTTAAATGATTTTTTTTAAATTTGTGATTGATTTAAAATTGATTGTAATTTAAAAATAACTTTAATTATTTAGTTCATATTTGAATAAATAATGTTTGGTTCAGAAATGCGATCCTGTATTCTTTCATTATTGCCAAGCGAGATCAATCCAGTAGAATTTAGAATAACAGTACATCATTTATAATCACAACCAGTGTTCGAAAATACAAAAAATATTATATGTTGGGGGTCATTTAAAGTTGTAGATATGATGGTCTAGAGAGAACCGCAGAGGGCAGAGTAAGCAAACTTAGAGAACCACCCAGTAGTGAAGTAAGGGCTATCAGCACACATAATCTTACAACCATGTCTTCTGTGCTTACCTGGGTAACTTGTAGATTACTCAGTTTAGATGTGCGCTTGATTACATGATTCATCTCAGACTTCTTTGTTCTGTTACTTGGACTGATCCTATGGCAACGCCTATGGGCAGTAAGAAAATATTTAAAGTATTTTAAGTTCAAGATATACTGAATTTATACTAAGGTTAGGTTAAAGGGCACTAGGCCAGGAATTAGTATATTAGAGAGATAGGACATCAGCAAACTTACCTTAAAAGACAAGTTCACTAACATCAGAGTAGTAGTCACAAACACAAAATAGACATAATCTCACAAATTTTCAACACCACAGGCATTTTCTTCAGGTGAGTAGAAGGGGGGGAGGGAGGGAGGGAGGGAGGGAGGGAGGGAGGGAGGGAGGGAGAGAGAGAGAGAGAGAGAGAGAGAGAGAGAGAGAGAGAGAGAGAGAGAGAGAGAGAGAGAGAGAGATAAATAGATAGAAATAGATATATAGAAATAGATAGATAGGTCTCAGAAAGTGCAGTGCTGGTATTATCAAGCACTCCACCGATCGACCTTCTCGCACTGGAAAGAAAGGAAATATACGATACTATGAAGGCAAATGGACACATCGAAGAACCAGAAATATCAAAAGTAAAGTCCTTAGCAAAGTTAAAAGCAAGGACCAAGCTAGTAGATCAATGGCAACAACGATGGAATTCGGAGAAAACTGGGAGATGGACTCATAGGCTCATACCCAATTTGAGTATATGGCTGGATAGACCACATGGGGAAATGAACTATTTTCTTACCCAAACGATGACTGGACATGGTAGCTTCAATGCATACCTCAAACAATTTAAAAAGATGGACAATGATATATGTAATTTTTGTAAAAACCACCAAGACGACGTGGAACATACACTTTTTCAATGCGAGGAGTGGAGGACACAACGAGAGGAGTTGTTTACGAGGACAGGCACGAGAATAACGCCCGAAAACCTGATAGATGTTATGACCAAAAATGAAGCATTTTGGAAGGCAACGGATGAATACGTGACCAACATACTTAAGAAGAAAGAAGAGTACAGGAGAAGAAGTGACTGTACACTCTAATATGGAAAAGATCCCGAATTAAAAGATGAATTGAAATAGATTGAAACGGAAAGTGTTGAAAAAATACAACCTCGTCAGCGCGAAGTAATGTGAAAACAGTTCCACGCTGTCGGAGAGGGAAGATGAAAGGGGAGTTCTTTTAGTGGGTATTATGGGGTACATAGGAGGTCAAGACAAATCCTCTCCGGGATGGGATAAATCCCTAAGCCAAAAAGGGATGAAGCCCACTCGGCCCCATTGAGTCCCACACACCCTGTTGTACGGGCAACAGATGTGCATAAACAGCATTTTTTCTCCCTGCCGAAAAAAAAAAAAAAAAAAAAATAGATAGATAGATATATAGATATATATATATATATATAGATAGATAGATAGATAGATAGATAGATAGATAGATAGATATTCTATCTATCTATCTAACATGTTCCTAATCTGAACATAAGATAGACCACTTCCCTTCAACCCCTTCCCCATCAGCAAACTTCATATATATTTATATATACTAACTGAAATATTGCATCTATACCTGAGTGTTGCTCTATGGATGTACAACCCCCACCACAGCCACCTACCCAGCAATAGTGGAAGCTTTTTCAGTCTTTCTCTCTCTCTCTCTCTCTACTCACCAATGGTGTTGAAAATTTGTGAGATTGTGTTTTTTATTTTGTGTTTGTTACTACTACTGTGGTGTTAGTGAACTTGTCTTTTAACACGTTAGCTGCCAACCCATAATATAGTGGTTTAGCGTTGGAGTGCCAAACATTTTTTATGTTAATATTTGCAACTATAGATGTTTTTTTGTTCCATTAGTAACTTCTGATAATGATTTACTATGTTATTAGTTAAAATAACGATTATAAAGCATCGGGTACTTTGGCCCGACATGATTATTTACAAGCAAAAATACTATCGTAAATATAACCGTCGGGCCAACATACCCGACACACACAATGAAAACAATTGCTTTACTTATATTGAATAAACTAACATATGGTTTCTACAGCTTTCATTTTTGTGTCTGCTTGACTCTTTTACTGTAAGAGTCCAATCACAGTGAGCTGCAACAGCTGTTCCTCAGATGTGCATAAAAGCGCGAGAACAGTCTGCGTATTTCCCGCCTTTATACAGAAACGGCGCGAAAGTTCCCCTCTCGCCTCTTTCACTTGCTCTTCAGTTAGCTAGTAAGGTTGTGTTGCGTACGTGCAGTTTATATAGAATATTTAAAAATGAGTGATCCTTTGCGGAGATCAGAAATTGATTATTTAATTAATTTGCCATCATCTCAGGATGAATTATATGCAGATGTGAGTGACGATGAAAGTGTGGAATCTATGTTAGTGAGTGAGGACCAAGACGATACCGATGTAGATCTGAACTATGAGCTTAGTAGTGGTAGTGAATACGAAGAGGCCGGCGATGAAATAAATATGGATATCCCTGAAGAATCTGACACTGGAGGCGATGTTAATGATGCAACTTTGAATACTCCACCTAGTGATAGTGATAATTGGCAAACATTTGTAGGCAAGCAAAAGAGTTTTCAATTTAACCTAATGCCCAAATTTAAATTTGATGTACCTAATGATGCTCAGCCGATTGATTTTTTTTTAAATTACCTTACAGATGAAATAGTTGAATTGATGGTACGATAGTAGAAACTAATAGAAATGCTAATGATGCCATATATAAACGGCGACTAAGCCGTAAGAGTAGATTGAAAGATTGGAAGAACACTAATCCAGAAGAAATGAGAAAGTTTATTGGTGTACTTTTGTGCATGGGTTTAGTACCACTCTCAAGAATTAGCGATTATTGGTCTAAAAATGTGTTATACAAGTGTTATCTAAGATAATAAGCAGGAACAGATTCCAATTGATTTTACGCTTTTGGCATTTTAGTGATAACAACAATCTAACTAGTGACGGACAAATTGGCAAAATAAAACCACTTTTGACTAAATTAAATACACTTTTTTTCAATTTGAAGGAAGCAGAACAAGACCTTGTAATTGATGAGACAATGATCCCATTCCGTGGTAGGCTTATTTTTCGCCAGTACATACCCGGAAAGGCACATAAGTATGGCATCAAAATATTTAAGCTCTGTGATAAGACCGGATATACTTATGCTGTCAAAATGTACATGGGAAAAGGGACTGTGGATAACAAAGACAACTCCGTTGCTACATCTGTAGTAATGGAACTTATGGCCAAGAGCTTAAATCAAGGTCATACTCTTTTCGTTGACAACTACTACACATCTGTAGAATTAGGTAACATATTATTGTCAAAACAAACACATCTTGCTGGTACTCTAAGGATCAATCGAAAAGGTGTTCAAAAAAACCTATTAAAAGAAAAACTAGAGAAAGGGGATATGCTCTGTTTGGAAAATGAAAATGGAATTGTGGTTACCAAATGGAATGACAGAAGAGAAGTGCATATGCTCTCTACTTTGCACGCACCAGATTACGTGGAAATTCCCTCAAAGTATCCTGGTAAAGCATCTGTTTTAAAGCCCCTCGTTGTTGCCGAATACAACAAAGCAAAAGTCGGGATTGATCTGTCTGATCAAATGTCGTCTTACAACACTGCTGTAAGAAAGACAGTTAGATGGTACCACAAGGTGGGTGAAGAGCTTCTTCTTGGCACTAGTATGGTCAACAGTTGGCTGGCCTATAACAGCTTTTTACGATCTAAAACAACTCCTAATAATTCAAAAAAGAGGCACTTGGTTTCTATTACAAGATTTAAAGAGTTATTGGCATCCAATCTTATGTGTTTGGAAGAAGAGCCACGCATTTCAGAAGTAACAGTTACTGGCCACCACTACTTAACAGCATCTCCATTCCTTGGTAACGGTCCAAAAAAACGCAGGGCAAGGAAGGTCTGCAAGCTATGTTATAAAAAAGTTGCAGAAGAGAAAGGACGTCAAGTAGCAAGAAACATGACTCAGGTTGCTACATATTGTAGTGAATGCCCAGACAAATCTTTCTTATGTGAGAAATGTTTTTAAAACATTCATAAATAAATCAATGTAAATATTATCATGGTAATTTACACAGAAAATGTTTTAATAACAACTCTCAAATGTATTACTATTGTATGATAAAATATAGGTAAATTTAAAAACAATGTACGTGTTTTATTACCAATATTGTAATTATTCGTAAGAAAACAAAATTTAAAAATAGCATTAACACGTTATTAATATTTCCTAATAGGATGTTTTACCTTTTACTGCCCATAGTTTTAGCAATAATGAAAATAAAATTCAATAAGACTCACAAAAATATACCGTCGGGTATAATGGCCCGACAATTTAATGAGTATTACGTGAAACTTCAGGCTTGCTCAAAATGCAACGACAACTTAGTCATTTAACAAGAATACGTTCTTTATATAGACAAATTAATTCTGAATTAAGTAGTTCAAGAAGTATTCACTAGAATTCAGCACTAACCAGGGGTCAGACAAAATGGCTACTTGTTGCCTAGCAACGATGTCGGGCCACATCACCCGACGGTCATAGCCCGAAGTCATTAGGTGTCGGGTGAGGTGGCCCGACATGGCAGCTATCGTGTTAAGGTAAGTTTGCTGATGTCTTATCTCTCCAATATACTAATTCCTGCGCTAGTGCCCTTTAACCTAACCTAAAACTATACAAACTATTTAACTGATGATTTCATTTTTTTTTAATTAGTTTTAATACAAAATTTTTCTCAAGATAGACTGAAATGGTCCAAAAAATTCAACTGGTGTTGAAAGAAAAACAGACAAAAAACCGTATCCACTTTGGTCAAAATATAACTTGTAATATAAAAAATAAGATAATATCTTGTAAGTTTATCTTTATAAATATATATATAGATAGTACCTTGATAACAGAAAATCATTAATTCAAAAGAAAATGTTTATGAATAGTATTCAGTTAATTTCTTATAGCCTATTGAATAAAAATGAAGTTTTCTTACCTGTAGAGAATGAAAACAATGACAAGACATGAGATAATAAGTATGGCCACCACAATGGCTACCATCTCTTCCCAGCTGACAGCAGCAGGGACTGTGGTGGGGCAGGAATGAGAGGGAGGGCACGTAGGGGGCAGACAGACATAGCCTGGCCCTGACTGCTGAGGCACACATATTTGTGGTGGGGGACAGTGGCACTCACTGGGCGGCAGTAGCTCTTCACAGTGTTCCCCTTTAAATAATCAATGATCCACAGTTAATAATGATACAAGCAATTTATTTTACACTTGCAATATTTAAATTAAATTATGCATAAGAGATTATCTACATTGCAATTTTGTGATACACTTGGTTTGTTTCACTGTTTACTAGAGAAATAAAAATAAATAAATGGGCAATTATATTTTTACACAGTTATTACATAATAGTGTGACACAGACATATGTATAAAATTTACTAGTACACAACGTAGTATCAGCTTGTAGTCTACCCATTAGTATACTAACCGTCAATGCGTCACATCCAGCGACAAACAGTCCTACTGGAAATCTGTCCCTCGAGGTGTGCCTCAGGGTTCTGTCTTTCGCCCTCTTTTATTTTCTATTTACTGTTGCACTTTATGTTATTATTAAAATACCATCATAACTGTAGTTTTAATTAAACTGAAGTTGTTAAAAATTTGTACTATTAACTTCAAAATAAATCTGAGGAATAAAATAGGCAACGAAAAAAAGTGTTTTTCATGGTCTGGTAACTTAAGGTTTTTAAAATATTTGACAAAAAGGCTACTTACTATAAGGAAACCAAGCACCCACAATTTACAATTAATTCGAGTTATGTGATGTGTTTAATCCACAAGAAAGGAGTTTTTACGTTTGTATGTAGTTAAAGTAAATATTATAAAAACATTTCAAATATTTAACTAAAACATAATACATGCATGTTCACATGCAAAACAAATAAATAACAAATGCCATGTCATTAATTTGTGTTGGGTTTTAGTATTACTTATATTCAACTATAATAGTTTTCAAAATTTGTAAGAAATTAAGTATTTTGATAACTCCGCTCGATACCGGTCCCAAGCCCGGCGTCTCATCTTCCCATAACCGATGAGGAGGAGGAGGGGTAGGACACCTTCCCACAGCTCTCAGTGTGATCCCGATGCTGAGAGCACTCCTATCCCATTAATTCCTAATCCTACCTAACCTCTCCAACCAAGCCAAGGCGGAACAGCGTGGGCCGAGGGCTGAATGGCTGGTGGTAGACCAGTCTATACCATGCGGACTCTGGACACCTGCCGAAATCCAGTTTCAAATAGGATTACCCTGGCATGCGGGGCTCTGTCGGGGCTAGACCATTTATTTCCCTAGCTACTCGTGGGAATCCATATGGATCCAAATTTAAAAAACTTAACAAAACCTTTACCTAAGGACCGCATTGAGTCCTTAGGCAATGAACCGAGCATGGAAGCAGAGGGCAGCCACACCGGCCAGCCCTTGTTTTCCATTGCTCGGGCCAAATCGACGTCGGGGGGGGACTCATCTCTCTCCGATTCTGAATCGAACTTGGCTGAGGACCGCCCAGAGTCCTCAGACAAGGACCTTGGCACGGGGAACGAAGGCAGCCAAGTTGGCCAGCCTGAAGTCCCCGGTGCTCGGGTCAGGGGTTCAGTGGAGGGGGGCGTGTCGCTCTCCGACCCCGATAAAATCCTTCCTCGGGGCCCAGGCTCTGATCAGCTTGATCGGACTGCTGAGGCCCTGAATAGGATGAAGATAGCCAGGAAAAAGATTCCTGGTAATCAGAGGAAAAAACGCCTTAGGGAGAGACTTGCTCGGCAGGGTGTACAGTGGGACCCTGCTAAGTATCGTCCCCTGAAGAAAGCCTCTTCGGCGACTTCTAAGGCGGAGGGTGAGAGCTCCAAAGGTGGCGCCAAAAGCGCACGCCCGCAGAGCTCGACCTCTTCACCTGCGGAGGCCAGGAGGGTAGCGACTCCTAAGGCAAGGGGTGACGGCCCTAAAGGTGGCGCTAAACGCGCACGCCCGCAGGGCTCGACCCCCTCTCCCTCGGAGGCTCAGAGGGATCTGAAGAGACAAAGGAAGGCCGAGGGAGGTTCCCAGGGAACCTCTTCTCAGACCTTCCTGGAAGCTCTCAAGTCCATCAAGGTGGCGGTTGTTCCACCTAATTATCCGGAGAGCAAGCTCACTGAAGAGCAAGGCAACCTCATCCAGACTGCTCTGGTTGAGTCGATATGCCTGCTGGACAGTGGTGAGCTCCCCTTCTTCACCAACTCCTACATGGAGAGAGGTGCTCTTATTGTCTCCATCGAAAACGAGGAGACAAAAACATGGATCACGGCAACTGTTCCCTCTCTCAAACTGTGGGAGGGGGCTCAGTTCAGGATCGGTGACCGAAAGGACATCCTACGGGCTACCAAGGTGCTTTTTAAGACGCCTAAGCAGCTCGGAAGGATGGACGAGTCCAGAATTCTGAAGCTTGTTGATGATCAAAACAAGGAACTGAATGTGAGAGAATGGACCATCATCAGTCGAAAGGCCGATCCGGAAGGAGCAAAGACCTTCGTCTGCCTGGTGGATGACCACGTTCTCTCAGCCATTAAGGCCAGGAGCTATAAGTTGAGGTTGGGGCTCTGGCAGGTCTCGGTGGTCGTTTTGGCTAGGGACAATGCCAAGGGTGATCCAAGCCAACCTGCACCACAGTAGGGCTGCTTCGGCAGCCCTCTGTCAGTCTATGACTGCACACAACATCGACCTGGCCTTGATTCAAGAACCTTGGTTACACAAGGGCAGAATTGCAGGACTGGCCGATGCAAAAGGTAAGATAATTTCTTATTGTTCCACCAATAATACTAGGACTTGTATCTTGGTACGCAATGGTATGGAAGTATTTCCCCTGTTTGATTTCTGTTCCAGGGACATCACGACAGTGAGAATTACACTGAGCACTGAAGAAGGGCATAGGGAGTTCATCGTCAGCTCTGTGTACCTTCCCTATGATGCTCAGGATCCACCTCCTTCCAGGGAACTTGAAGCCCTGGTGGAGAAACAATCCATTGGTGGGCGGCACCTTCTGGTCAGCTGCGATGCCAATGCACATCATGAAGCATGGGGATCATCTGACTCCAACAGGAGGGGTGAGTACCTATTAAACTTCATAGTAAATTACGATCTATTTATTCTAAATCGGGGCAACGAACCCACATTTAGGAACAGAATCAGAGCAGAAGTCATAGACCTGACCCTTTGCAATGCGGTCACTCTAGGCCTCATTGACAACTGGCGGATCTCTGACGAACCTTCTCTTTCTGATCATCTGTACATTTGTTTTGATATCAAGGCTAAAATGTCAGCCCTTTCCTCTCCTCACCGAAATCCAAGGCGGACGGACTGGGAGTCCTATGCTACGGAACTCTCGGCAATTGCGGGACTGGGTCCCGGGGGGGGGGGGGTAGAGTACGTATAAGGTCTGTCGTGGAATTAGAGCAGGCGGCATCCTGTTTACAGGACGCGATCCTCGAAAGTTACCACGACAACTGTCCAATTTCAAACACACCGCCTAGACCAAAAATCGGGTGGTGGTCAAAATCCCTGGAAGCTAAGAAAAGGCGCGTTAGGATGCTTTTTAACCGCTCTAAGGTGGCCAACTGTCGGGAAGAGTATCGTTTAGCTCTTAACGACTACAATTTATCCATTCGTGATGCCAAGAAGGCTTCATGGCAAACCTTTTGTAGGGGCATTGACTCCATCAAAGAGGCAGCCAGAATCCAGAAAATCTTGGCTAGCGAACCTATCAACCCCATGGGCAGTCTTAGAACCAGCTCAGGGGAACTGACAACTCTACCTGGTGAAACGCTCAAGCTCCTTCTGGAGTGTCACTTCCCAGGGAATCTCGTTGACGATGCTCTGGAAGTCTCTGGCCCTCGAGAGATTAGCCCTATACCTAGGGCAACTCGAGAGGACTGGAGGCAAGCTAGACGCATAGTCACCGTTTCCAAAGTTAAATGGGCAATCGACAAGTTCAGCCCATTTAAATCGCCAGGAGGCGACGGCATCTTCCCCGCACTGTTGCAGAAGGGCCCACCGAACCTCCACTTTCTACTCTGCGAAATCTTCAGAGCGAGCCTTGCCTTCGGGTATATTCCTCAGTCCTGGAGAGTCAGCAAAGTAGTTTTTATTCCTAAGCGGGGTCGTGGCGACTACACAAACGCCAAATCCTTTAGGCCAATTAGTCTTTCCTCGTTTCTGGTGAAGACCATGGAGAGACTCGTAGAATTTTACATTCGAGAAGGGGCGCTTAAAGACTCCCCTTTACATCGAAATCAGCATGCATATCTCCCGGGGAAGTCTTGTGAGTCTGCCCTCCATTGTCTGGTCAGACACCTTGAACATTCCCTGGAGAATAAAGAAATCGCTCTAGGAGCCTTTTTGGATATTGAGGGGGCATTCAACAACACCTCATATCAGTCAATTATTCGTGCTCTGGGACAACGTGGTGTAGAGCCTACCATTTGCAGGTGGGTCGACCACATGTTACGGGGCAGAAGAATTCAATCAACCCTTCTAAGTGAGGTGGTGGAGATTTCTGCGAGCCGGGGATGCCCGCAGGGGGGAGTTCTTTCACCCCTCCTGTGGGACCTGGTGGTGGATGATCTCCTAGTCAGCCTCACGGAAAAGGGCATTTTCATACAGGGCTATGCGGATGATCTAGTCCTACTGGTCCGTGGCAAGTACCAGGGCACTTTTACGGACATCATGAACGACAGTCTGGAAGCAGTGAACTCCTGGTGTGCAAGAGAAGGGCTTGCAATAAACCCTTCCAAGACAGTAATAGTTCCCTTCACCAGGAAAAGGGTTCAGGGCTCCTTCAGAGGCCTGGCCCTTGGGGGGGTGTCTCTGCCTGTTTCTTCGTCGGTTAAGTATCTGGGAGTAATCCTTGATCAGAAACTGACATGGAACTTGCATCTTGATAAAGTCATCCGCAGGGCTAAGTGGTCCTTTGTGACCACTAGGCGCTGTGTGGGCTCTACATGGGGCCTGTCACCCCATGTCTGCCACTGGCTTTACACAGCGGTCATCAGACCACAAATTACTTACGGGGCTTTGATCTGGTGGCCTAAGGTCAACCAGGTAACAGTCCGGGGTAGACTTTCTAGCCTACAAAGACTTGCCTGCATGTGCATGACAGGGGCCTTTAGGTCGACCCCTTCTATTGCACTGGAGGTTCTTTTCAACCTGCCGCCCCTTGATCTCTTCATTATTGGGGAGGCTCGGGCGGCGGCTTATAGGCTCCAGCTAACTGGCCACTGTAGGGGGTCCTGCACAGGTCACTCCTCAGTGACCAATCTAGTAAATGACGAGATACTCTCAATGAAGTCTGACTTTGTTGGGACTAAGCTCCTTTTCGCTAGACCCTATACTGTGGACCTTAGGTCGAGGGAGTACTAGGACGGTGTTGGTAGCCCGGTTTCTTCTCACGACCGAGTTGTGTGGTTCACAGACGGGTCTAGAATGGGCAACAGAGCTGGATTTGGCGTCTATACTGGCAACCCTAGGACCAACGCTAGCGTGAGCCTGGGAGCGTATAGCACCGTCTTCCAAGCTGAAGTCACCGCAATCCTTCATTGTGCCGCCCAGGCGGTCGAGAGAGGGGTTTGTGGGAAACACATCCGCATCCTCTCAGACAGTCAGGCGGCCTTAGGGGCTCTGGACTCCTGGAAGGTCTCGTCTGGTCTAGTCTGGGAATGCGTGGAGACCCACAGTATCCTGGGATCAAGAAACCAGGTCTTGCTGGAATGGATCCCAGGTCATAGGGGACTAGAAGGCAACGAGCAGGCTGATGCCTTGGCTAGGGAGGGGGCTCTCAAGCCCTTCACTGGTCCTGAGCCGGCCTGCGGCGTTTCGATTGCAGCTGCCAAAGCAGCAATTAAAAACTGGGTCAGCGCCAGACATCTGGAAAGATGGCGGTGGTTCCCAGGGCAAAGACTCGGCAGGGTTCTTGTCAAGAAGCCCTCCCAGAAGTTGACAAAGTCACTTCTTGGATTAAACAAATCGCACGTTAGGCTGGTGGTGGGACTCATCACCGGCCACGGCAAATTCCGGAGGCATTTAAGAACAGTGGGACTCTTTGCGGAGGATCCCATCTGTCGCCTCTGTGGGGAGGACGAAGAGTCGGCGGAACACATTGTCCTGGAGTGTGAGGCTCTTGGTGCCAGAAGAAGAGCACTTTTTGAAGGCTCACCTCTGGGACAGTTGGAAATTACCAATCTAGTGAAGAAGCTCCTTGACTTGGTCAAGGGCAGCCAGCTTTACGACGATTAGGCACCGGGATTGGCACAAAAAGCCTTAGGCTTCGTTGCAAGGGTTGGCTGGACCAACTATATATCCCCTTTTAAACTAAACTAATTTAAGTATTTTGATAAAAATAATAAAATTATGGTTGCAAAATGAATCTTTTCATTAATAATATAAAATAATTAAATAACTAGTAAAATTGTCCCTTTTGAATTATGGACTGCTGACAGATGACAGAAAGACTTAATTTTCCCTCAAATACTATTGATAGTCAGGGCTGGATTTACATATGGGCTGAATGAGCTATAGTCTAGGGCGGCAAATTTTGGTAAAAAAGTAAAATATAAATATTCCAAAAGTTAAAAATATGTGAAAAAATTACTTGTAATAAATTTTAAACATAACAATTTACAAATTGGAATTGTTTAAACAATCATTCACTTAATATATTCCATTTATTTCGTAGTCCTAACAATAATGAATTATGGTATGTTCCGGTACGTGACAGTATTTGCACGCAAGTAGTCAGCCGATAGCTCTGGGGCTTGAAGGTATCGTTTGAAGTTGCCGAGCCCGCCGGCGCCTCAGGCCAGGTTGCCGCCCCCCTCCCCAACTATCTGATCCGCAGTACCAACCACCATGCGCCGCCACTGTTCCGAAATCAGTCAGTTCAGTTTGAGTTGGGGTTTTACTCTGATTTTATAGGTTATGTGTGTATCGCTTTCTCAATCACTTTTAATTGAAGATAAGATAGGTAAGTCAAAGAGTTTTCTATACATTCATTTTACTTTATTGTTGATTTATTTTATTTAACACTTTGCACTCAGTATTAATTTACCCAAATCTTGTACTATCATCTACAGGTCATATTTATTTGTGCTTATATAACTTGTAGCGATCCCACGGCCACTACAAGTGGCCTAATATTATTATCCAGTTTAGGTTGCATGTCCACGGTCAGTGACGGGGGAGAATTGACAGTGTTATTAACACAGAGTACACACTCTGGTTATTTAATTTTTAAAATACTTATGCATTTATTTTGTGATTTTATTTTTAATTTATCGATAAAATGAGTGAATTATGCTCATCAGATATTCGTGAACTAGTAATGAAAGATGACGAGTTTTGTGATAGCGACGATGAATCTATCTCGAACAGCATTGATGTTATTATTGATTACAGTACAAGTAAACGTCACACAACACAAATTTATTACAATATAAGCACAAAATGCACAAATATATTACAATACAAATACAAAATGCACAAATATTATGGTGATCGATTTCGGTGAACCACGCTCACCTTCCTCAGACCAGAGGGATTCATTCTTTTGGTGAATCCCTCTGGTCTGAGGAAGCTGAGCATGGTTCACCATAATATTTGTGCATTTTGTATTTGTATTGTAATATATTTGTGCATTTTGTGCTTATATTGTAATAAATTTGTATTGTGTGACGTTTACTTGTACTGTATATGTACCAACACGTATTATGCTAATTAAAAAACTATTGTTATTTTATTATTATTTTATTCTATTTCATGATATTTTACGTATTTCAAATTGTTTTTGCTTCTAAATTAAAAACTTTATATGAATATTGAAAATCTTTGCCCTGCCATCTAAATTCAACCTATTTTATATGAGTTTTATTACAAGCTCAGCGTGGCTGCCTCGCCGCCGACCCACCGTGGTACCAAGGTAAACCTACATGGTTGGTGGGGGTGGGGGGGGGGCAAATTGTGAATAGCCCAGGGACGGCAAATCTTCAAATCCGTCCCTGTTGATAGTTTCAGAAAAAATTCTTAGAGAACCAAATAAAAAAAGAAATCATAGCTATTTGAAAAGGTAGTCACAGGTCAGCAGTCAAGTAGCATAATGAAAAAAAAAAAAAAAAAAAGAAAAAAAGAGAGAGGTATTCAACTGACCTGCAAAGCCCAGATTGCATGCACAGTAGAGCTGATGAGAGTGGCCGGGACAGACAAAACTGACATGGTCTGTTGCCACAGTGAACACCAGGTCTCGCTGTATTTGAACACGCTGCCGACACAGGCCTCCGTTGAGGCAATCACACGACCAGTTGGCACCACTGAGTCCAGCTGATTGTAGAGCATCACTCAATACTGCCATTTCCACACCCTAGCCACATACCAACCAACTCATCTCAATAGTTAGTTATGAATGTGTTTCACTATATTATTTTTATTTGCTTTACTAACCTTTATTTAAGAAGATTGTAACATTTTTTTAGATTAGTTTGACATACAAGTTTCATAAATTATATATGATTATGATATCTTACAAGCTAACCTAGAACTACAAAACCATGAATATCTGTCCAGTACAGTTATCAAAGATTGTTAATCCAAAACAGTTAAAGGACTATCCAAACTGTTTTCCACGCTTAAGAGACTTGAATATTATTCTTAAGCACTGAACTTGTGATAACAGAAACTAGAACATAGTTTAGATGAGCGCTTTGTACAGCACAACAATTCCAGCATTTATGGCTGCTAGGCATCATACTTATCTGAACAATATCCCCCTCCCTATTTTAACTATGTATGTACTTCGATTATTGATACATTATTACACACAGATTTATTTAATTGAAAAACAGAACACCGTTAGTTTGCTTAGAATAATTAAAACGTTAGGTATTGGGAGAGAACTTAGAAAAGGATGATGAAAATTAGAATATAAGGTACAGTATATTCTAATTTTTTTGTAGTCTTTTTAAACTTCACCCGCCAGTTGACATGGGCCTACAGGCCAGTTCGTCAACTTTATTCAACAAGTGAAGTAACGACCGTCGGCTCAGTGGGGATTTGGACATTGTCCTCCACAGTCCGAAGCCTTATCCACTGAGCCACCATACCAGCAAATATAAACACAAAGTAGGGAAGCTCAGCAATTTTACTTGCCGACCGAGCAATGCTAGCGATCCTATAAGTGGTTTAGCAAACAACTGGCATGGTAAGCAGAGAGATGCCATAGCTTTGAGATATGACTGCTAGGATCGAGCAGTTGGCATTTTTCTCAAGAGTAAGCTTCACTACTCTGTGTTTATATTATACTGTGGTATGGAAAACAATAGTGCTGTGTAGCAAAAGCTTTTAGAGTTTTGAAAGATATTCTAATAATTGCTATATTTTAATAATAAAAATTAGATGGAGGATGGAGTCAAACTCAGTTAGTAACTGGTCAACACAAGTCATCCAAACTGATTCATATTCACATTAAAATAAGTTATGTCTGCGTCTCGTTTCTAAGAACTGTACTACAACTCACGTTTTAATAGTACTAGAGTTAAATTTGATTCCACGATTTTTTTTCAAGATTGAGTACATTTATAATATCATTCTTCAAGCTCGTTTCTTACTGGATGCAATACAATAGCTTTATTTGTAGTTTCTTTGAGAAATACAGTAGTGTCAGAAAAGTAATTTTTGTTCTTGCTTTACAGATTTTTTATTGTTTGATTTATTCTTCATTTCCTTCTTCTCACTTCTTCTATCCCCTTCTTCTTTCTATCTTCTATCTCATTTCTTCTTCCTTCTTTCTTCAAAATCCCGTCAATGGTCAGTGGTTTGGTTTTCAGGTCTTCTACTCTAGTCTTGAGCCTTCTAACCAATGTAAATACTCTTCATTTGAGTAGAAGGGTCGCTCAAGAAGCCAGGTATGGAGTTTTGTCTGCATTTTTTATGGCCGTTGATGTTCTTTATATCTTTAGGCAGAATACTGAAGAATTTGGCACCAGTGTATGTAGGCTGCTTCTCGAAGAGAGTCAGTCTGTGTTGAGGGATGGTGAGGTTGTTGGCCGTTCTTGTATTGTAGGAATGAAGGTCTAGTTCTCTTCTGATATTTTGCTTCTGTGCATGCATTATTGTTTCAAGGACATATAGTGATACTGTGGTTAGTATCTTGTGTTTCCTAAAGGCTTCTCTGCATGATTCTTGCGGGATAAGGCCTGCAAGTATGTGGATGGCTTTCTTTTGTAATATAAGAACTCTTTGCACATTAGACTTTGAGGAGCCTCCCCAGGTGGCCAGTCCAAATCTTACATGTGTTTCAAAAAGCGCAAAGTATGTGGTTCTTACGGTGTCTTCACTACTTATTTGTTTGAGTCTCTTTAGGGCATAGAGCGTGGAACTTAGCTTTTTACATAACCGGTTGATGTGTTCAGTCCATGTTAATTTGTCGTTTAGAATGATACCTAGGTATTTTCCGTCTTTTATTTTTTGAATTTCAGGTAGCTGGTACACTTCATCTTTTTTTCGACCAAACATCAATTATTGGCTCTTTTTTGTGTTCAAGACGAGATCTTTTTCTTGGCAGTATTGTTCTGACATATTCAGTGCTATGCATGTTTCAATTTCCAGATGTTCGGGTGACCTATTTTTAAGTAGGAGAACCGTGTGTCATCTGCATACATAAGTGGTGTACTGTAGTCTTTAATGTAGGATGGGAAGTCACTGACAAATATTATGTAAAGAATTGGCCCAAGGATTGAACCTTGTGGGACTCCTCGCTGTACTGCCAAGTTGGTGGAAATAGTTGTTTGAGTTATTCCATTCCTGGTTAAGTTGAGTGCTACAGCTTGATATTTGTTATTTAGATAGCTTCTGAACTAGATAGCTACCGTCCAATATCTATCATACCAGTTCTTTCTAAAGTTATTGAAATTATAGTGCATGATCAATTGGTTGCATACCTAAATAACAACAATTATTTAAATATAGAACAGTTCGGTTTTAGAAGAGGCAAGTGTACAGTCGATGCTATCGCTGCTCTAATCAAGGAAATTCTTACCACTTTTGAGGACAAAGGCTTTGCTCAGGCTACTCTGTGTGATCTAAGCAAAGCATTTGATTGCGTTTATCATGCAGGGTTGATTGGAAAACTTAATTTTTATGGAATAACTAGAATTGCCTCTAATTTTTTTCAAAACTATTTAAAAAATCGTATGCAAAAAGTTTACGTTAACGGAAACTGGTCCAGCGAGGTTAATGTTCCATGGGGAGTGCCTCAAGGCTCAGTCCTTGGCCCTCTTTTATTCTTGATACAAATTAATGATCTTCCTAATGTTTTAAAAGCAAAATCTTTCTTGTATGCTGACGACACAACTTTTCTTAATATACATCCTGATTTTAACTGTTTACAAAAACTTGTTAGTGATACCTTTGAAGAAGCATCAGTTTGGTTTAGATCAAACGGCTTCTTACTAAATGAATCCAAAACCCAAAACATTCTATTTAGCTTAAGACAAAATCCCTCAAAGGAAACAAAATTTTCTGATAGTGTAAAGTTCTTAGGAATCATGATAGATAACAAGTTGACGTGGAGCACCCACATTGAATTCATTTCAAAGAGGTTATCAAGAGTAATTTATTTGTTAAGGCGAATTATGACTTGCGTCCCAGAAACCTATGTAAAATCATCATATTATGCTTTTTTCCAGTCAATCATCAGATATGGACTTGTAATTTGGGGTACGGTAACAGTTCAAAAATTAGTGATATTCTTTTATTGCAAAAGAAGGCTATTAGAGTTATTTCAAAGTCACAACTGCGTGACCATTGTAGACCATTATTTATCAATCTTCAAATACAAACCATTATAAATTTATAAATATTTGACTTGGTTTCTTATATTTTCAAAAACTCTGAATGTGTAACATTTGTTAGTGACTGTCATAATTACAATACCAGAAATAAGAACAACATCTCAATAAATCACTGTAGGCTTAGTACAACTCAACGTAGTCACGTTATCATATCTCAACAGCTGTACAACAAACTAAGACATCTAATTAATAAATATCCAACCAAATTATTTCTAACTAAATTTTTTAATTGGCTCGTTCAAAATCCATTTTACACCCTATCAGAGTTTTTGAGTCTTAGGGAAATAGTTTTTTAGTGCACATCTAAATCTGAAAGTAAAAAGTAAATTTGTTATTATTGATTATTATCTTAATTTTTGACATGTGTGTAACACTAATAATGACTTTGTCAATGCATTTTTTGTAAAATGGCAATAAAGATTGATTTGATTTGATTTGAACAACTCTCCTGTCCTGCCTTTTATACCTAATGCTTCCATCTTCTCTAGCAGCCTGTCATGACAGATACAGTCGAAGGCTTTGCTGTAGTCAAGAAACACAGCTGTAGCTGTCTCCTGCCTCGATTGCCTGTATTAGATACTCAATGACCTCAATGATAGCTGTTGTGGTTGATCGTCTAGCTATGAAACCATGTTATTCCAGTGGTATTATGTTATTTCTATTTAGGTAGTCTAGTAGTCTGGAGAGCATAACTTTCTCTACAATTTTTGAGAAAGTTGGGAGTAGGGAAATCGGCCTATAGTTTTCTTCCTTTGATTTATTTCCTTGCTTGTTTTTTTTTTTTTTTAAGGAGAGGCCAACCTCCTTCTTAACCTTAACTCTGCCCATTCCTCATAGACTATTGATCTGTGCGATGAACTTAATCAGACAGAGTAAGGGGGCGAGTACAGTAGAAGGTGAATATTACTGATAAATCCTCCGGCCTAGGCCGGATTTGTACCATTGTGCTTAGGGTATATTTTTGCATATTTTAGTTTTGAAGGAAACAATCCATGTGTAAAGGATTTGTTGATTATATTTACTAGGGGGTGTAGAAATTCATTTTCACAAAACTTTAGTATTTTTGAGGAAATATCATCAGACCCTGATGAATGTTTAGTTTTCATTGATTTAACACACTCGCTGCAGCTGCGTCACCGGTGACGCATCGTGCGACGTAGCGAGAGGTGGATGCGTCACCGGGGACGCAGCACGCGATGTTTTGTTTACGGAGCCAGTGTGGTTCAGCCACTAGGCGAGGACGGTTAGAGAGCACTAGTATTGTTCATTGAATACTACTGTAGCGAGTAGTGCATTTCGTTCATTCCTCCCGGGGTGCTGCGTGCGTCTCCCGTGACCCAAAACTTTTTCTTTGTGAAACGCTTTTTCGTTTGTTAGTGTATATATTAGTGTTTTTAGTGATTATTTTGTGTTTAGTGTTTTATTTTATTATAATGGATCCTGCAATTCCTGGTCCATCAAACCTAACCACTTTGGAGAACGTTCCTTTTGAGTATGAAGACCTTGACGCTGACGTTGACGATCCCATTCAACGCGTTGTCGATGACCCGTCTAGTGACGAATATGATGGTGATTCGGATAGTGACAGTGCTGATGAAGGCCCAGATACTTATTCAGAGGCTCCTGAATGGTCCATTACCACTTCAGGTATGAGACCAATATAATTTACAAGGACGGACACATTGCTGGTGCCAATCCCTGGTGATGAACCCGTTGATTGGTTCAACCTATTATTAGACGAAAAGCTACTTGATTTGGTTTGTAAAAACACTAACGAGTATGCGTTTCAAGTATTCCAGAAACCTTCCCTTACACCCAAATCAAGAATAAACAAATGGAAAGACCTAACTGTGCCTGAGCTAAAAATTTTTATTGGGTTGGTTTTGCACATGGGGACTGCGAGATTGAACCGAATTCAAGACTACTGGAAGACGAACTTTTTCTTTGATTTCAAAGTCTTTAGACAAAGTATGTCCAGAGATAGATTTTTGAATATCCTCCGCTGTCTCCACTTCACTAAATCAGCAGATCAGACAGTACGTGAGGAATCAATCGACAAAATAAAACCTATCGTGGACCATTTCAACGAAAAAATTATTGAAGTGTACTATCCTCAAAAAGAACTTTCCATAGATGAGGCAATGGTTTTATGGCGGGGGTGGTTGTCTTTCCGTCAATATATAAAAGGCAAAAGACACAAATACGGAGTAAAAATCTATACATTGTGTGAACATCAGGGGCTCATACTAAAGTTTTTAGTTTATGCTGGATCTGCTGACAAGGTTGTAGGAGGGAAGGGACACACCGAGAAGGTTGTGATGCACCTGATGAGAGAAAAACTGGGAAAAGGGCACTCAGTATACATGGACAATTTTTACAATAGTGTTATAGTTTGTCAGCACGTCTATTGGCCAACGAAACGTACTCTACAGGTACCCTCAGACAAGACAGGAAGAACGTTCCGGAGGCTGTAAAATCAGCAAATCTGAGCAAAGGAAAGACAATTGCAAGATACGGAAATGGTGTGATGGTGGGAAAATGGCGGGACAAGAGGACAGTCATGTACATTTCAACTGAGCATGAAAATCAGACGATCAATTTTATAAATAAACGCAAACAAACCAAAACAAAACCTCTCCCCATCGTGAAATATAATGCGTTTATGAGCGGCGTTGATTGTGCAGATCAAATGATGAGCTATTACCCATCAGAGCACAAAACTGTACGATGGTACAGGAAGATATTCATCCATATTCTACAGATGATGCTTCTAAACTCACATGGGTTGTACAATATGTACAAGGAGAAGGTTACATTTTACGATTACAGACTAAAAGTAATAAAGTCCCTTGTTCCAGTCCGCGCTGACCTAGTGGAGTCCCCGACCTAGAAACGTGCTCGACAAAGTGCCCACCAAATTTCCAAAAGCACTGAACATGATGGAAACAACAGACTCCTAAGGAAAAATTGCAGAATTTGTTGGAAGCAAACTGGCAAAAGAGTAAAAACAGCTTACTACTGCGATACATGTGTTGACAAACCTGGCCTCTGCCTTGGCCAGTGTTTCCAACAGTACATGACAGTTTGTGAACATTGGTAGAAAAGGGTGGGCAGGAGGGCTGTAAATAGTGTAAATAATTAAATTAGGTCATAATAGATATAGAACATTTTATTTTTATGAAGAATAGAAACACGTGCTGGAACTTGGAGCCAAACGCGGCGGTCGTGCGAGCGGTTGACTAACGGAGTTTCGCCGCGCAGTGCTACCACACAGAACTGCAAAGCTCAAGAGTGATACTGCTTGTCAACAAGCAGCATCTTGGCAAACAAAAAGATCTCAACCATGAAAGAGCCACCGCGCAGTTGGTGGCTTGGCTCTTTCATGGTTGAGATCTTTTTGTTTGAGAAGAAAACAAATTGTGAAGATTAATAATGTCATTAGTAATCCATTAGAATTGTACTTTGGCATATCTCAAGGCGGAGTCCTAGGACCTATCATGTTCCTTGTTAATATTAACGACTTGTTAGACTTAGATATGCATTCAACTGTGTTTGCTTATGCTGATGACACCGCACTAGTGTGCTCTGCCTACAATAAGCAGACACTACAGTTTAAGATTAGAAAAGATCTAGATAAGGTTTCTCAATGGTTGTCAACAAACCGACTTTTGATAAATTCCTCTAAGTCGAAGAGTATAGTTTTTTATGATTATCATCTCACTAATAAGTATTTACAGCAGGAATTTAATTTAATGTGCCATAAGCACCAGTGTATTTATGACTGTACTTGTAGTAATATTGAGGTTGTTGATTATGTAAAATATCTAGGTATGTATATAGATAAGCGCCTTAAATGGGACCTTCACATTAATTTCCTCTCATCAAAATTAAGAAAGGTAAATTATGTATTGTATCACCTTAAAGGTTTTGTAGGAAGTGACAAATTAATGAA
>JAQJVL010006527.1:0-28573 GCA_035578905.1 Stictocephala bisonia | reverse complement strand
TAAATTTTAGCTAACTGGGTTGAGTAAAAGAAATTACTTAGCAACATGGTTGAGTACAAAAAGTTACTTAGTCATGGGTTGAGTCCCAGGACAGTTACTTATTTAAAGGGGTTTGACAGTTACTTAGTTAAAAAAGGTTTGAGTCAAGAACAGTTACTTAGCAACATGGTTGAGTACAAGAACATTACTTAGCTAACAGGGGTTGAGTGCCGGGGCAGTTACTTAGCAAAATGGGTTGAGTGCCAGGACGTTCTTGCTAACATGTTTTGGTACAAGCACAGTTACTTAGCTACATGTGTTGAGTACAAAACAGTTACTTAGCTAACATGGGTTAGTGCCAGGACAGTAACTTAGCTAACATGGGTTGAGTCCAAGGACAGTTAACTTATCTAACATGGGTTGAGTGCCAGGACAGTTCTTAGCTATCATGGGTTGAGTCCAGGGCAGTTTACTTTGCTAACATGAGTTGAGTCCAAGGAAGTTACTTAGCTAACATGTGTTGAGTCCAAGGACAGTTACTTAGCTAACATGGGTTGAGTACAAGGACAGTTACTTAGCTAACACGGGTTGAGTCCAAGGACAGTTACTTAGCTAACATGATTGAAGTCCAAGAACAGTTACTTAGCTAACATGAGTTGAAGTCCAAGAAACAGCCAGTTAGCAAACATGAGTGGAGTCCAAGGACATGTACTTAGCCAACATTTGTTGAGTCCAAGCATAGTTACTTAGCAAACATGAGTGAAGTCCAAGAACAGTCAGTTAGCCAACATGAGTGGACTCCAAGGACAGGTACGTAGCCAACATTTGTTGAGTCCAAGCATAGTTACTTTGCAAACATGAGTGAAATCCATGAACAGTCAGTTAGGAAACATGAGTGGAGTCCACGGACAGGTACTTAGCCCAACATTTGTTGAGTCCAAGCATAGTTACTTAGCAAACATGACTGAATCCATAAACAGTGAGTTAGGAAACGTGAGTGGAGTCCACGGACAGTAATTAGCCAACATTTGTTGAGTCCAAGCATAGTTACTTAGCAAACATGAGTGAAGTCCAAGGACAGTCAGTTAGCAAACATGAGTGAAGTCCACGGACAGATACTTAGCTAATTATGTGTTAAGTACAAGAACAGTTAACTTAGCAAACATGTTACTTAACAGTACATACAATAACAGTTACTTAGGAAGCACGAGTTGAGTACAAGAACAGTTAAGTAATTGTTCCAAGTGGCAATCATGTGTTTATTTCAAGAAAACTCACCTGTCAAAAATTAATTGGGTCCAAGAGCAATAACTTAACAAATATGAGTTGAGTCTAAGTACAACTACATAAGACACGTTATTTGAGTCCAAGATGAGTCAATTTATAGTACTCAGTTAGTTGTGCATGCCGTAATATTGTCATATCGTTAACAACAGTGTGATAATAAATCTTAAAATATTTGATTTGTAATGAGTATATATGTAATAAAACCTTAACTACCAGTCTGTAATTACATTTAAAATCCATATATTAAACAAACGTCAATTAATTGATTCCGAGAATATTTAATTTATACTGGTTTGTGAGTATTAAATATATGACATTCATCAATTAACTAACGATAATCCTCGTACTTTTAGACAAATTAAATTGAAACTTATTTTTATTAAGATATAACAATATATTTTAAGAATATACAAGTAATACTTATCAGTAAGTTCTCGATCCTAATTGTTTGGCATATCGTAAAATATTGTATATAGGTATTCAATAAAACCAACATATTACAATAATTAGTTATTGAAATAAAATATAAATATTTGTAGTGGTATTTTTACAAAAAAACTTGTTGCAACGACATATTTTTTAAATGGGTAGATCTATAGGAATAAAAACTTACTCATTCTATATTTAGACAACAATATCTTCAACAATTTACTTACGTAAGTAGGACTAATTTAAAAATATGATTTCATCAATGAAATTATATTTTAAAGTGTTATTTTAAGCAAGTGCACTTGTTAAATAAAACGGCAAGCATTCCACTGCTATGAAACGTAATCCAATAATATGTTTGTTAACTTGATTGGAACCCCTAAAGGGTTCAATGTAATGAAACTAACATAATCACATGTTACCAATAGTAATTCAATGGTTCTTGTTACTGACCATAGTCAAGTACAAGCTCTAGTCTTGGTATTA
This sequence comes from Stictocephala bisonia, assembly GCA_035578905.1. Taxonomy (NCBI): domain Eukaryota; kingdom Metazoa; phylum Arthropoda; class Insecta; order Hemiptera; family Membracidae; genus Stictocephala; species Stictocephala bisonia. Next base: position 26,392 of record JAQJVL010006527.1, on the reverse strand, counting down.
AGACGTCACGAAACATCTGGTTTAAACCTGAACTTACATAAACCGATCCTGGGTTCCGGGTCACAACACTACAGAAATTATGGCGAAAAGAACTGAATTATCCTATTAAATGGGACTTCTATTATCTTCCACATTTAGATATTCAAACGAAAACTGTTGTTTTATTTTTTTACGCAATTGTTTACAGTTCAAACCTATCAGTTGCCATCGAGTGGTTATAGTACCACCTGATGGTACGTGTCATAAAGGCTTTCGATATCTTAAAATCGTAACATTCTATTACAAAAAGTCTATTAGTGTGGTAAAAGAGGGGTGGTTGTATAAATGGTTTTGTATTTATTTGAAAGGAAGACAGAAATGTGTAACTATAAAAGAAGTTCTAAGAACGGTTGAAATAAGGCATGGAGTATCACAAGGTTCTATATTGGGGCCAATTTTATTTTAATTTATATCATTGATTTCTCTGAAGCATATTTTGATGAGCCAAAACAACAGTTTTCTCTTTCAGCCTTCAAAAGAAAAGTAAATTTTGAAAAGACTATTCTTTATAAGTGTACAAATTATGTTTGTTTTCAGAGCGTATGTATGTGAAACACATTAAGTACTTAGGAATCATATTATATAGTGATCTCGATTTGAAACAACATGTATTTGAATTACGATTACAATTAAATAATGTAATACGGCATTTGTTTTATTTTTTCAAAATATGTGTGATAGTCCTGAATTAAAACCATACATTTCTGTTTGATTAACAGAGTATGGGATACTTGCTGGGGTGGAACAAAATATTGAAATTGAAATATATCTCTAAACTTTACTAGAATAATAGTTAATAAAACTAGATCTGAACCATCTTATCGATTATTTATTGCCAACAAAACTCTGCCCCCGATATATTTGTATAATTATAAGGTGCTAAAAAAATTTAAATAGGAGTAGGGATGTCAAGAGTCATAATAACAGTATAGAACAGTAAATAATAAATCGAAACTAACAAGTCCAAATAGATGACATAGATGTACCATAGTCTAGAAGTTACTTCATGTCCTGCTGATGGCGTATTATGGCTTGATATACCCTCACTTAGCTTATGGCGTAGTGTTAATGGGGACCCTGTACGAACAATCAATTTCTTAGATTGTTCAGGCTACAGAAAAAGGCAATACGAATTATCGCAAAGTCAACTTCAGACTTTTGCAGGCAAATTTTTTTAGAATTTGAAGATCTTAACCTTACCCTGCCTCTACATTCTCGAAACAACAACTTTTTTCATCTCTAAATGCTCCTTGACTCAGGGGCGAGACATACACGAATATAACACAAGAGGCAGGGACAACTCCAGGCCTGGGAGACACAGAACAGTAACGTTTGAGCACTTGCCCTCAGAAGCAGGTGTTCATCTTAACAACAGACTGCCCAATTCTATGAAAATCGCCACAAATCCGAAAGCCTTCAAAACTCGTCTTAAAGGCTTTTTAGCCTTTCATGCATTTTATGCTGTGGACGAGTTTTTGTCGAACAACTGGAAGACCCTATAGTTGGTAAGCTGACACCGATGCTCGGAGTGGTATTAATTGGAAGAGTGAATGTTTTCTAATCTGTATGTATGAGTGCATTTTGTATGAATGATTGATAACAAAATTATAGTTATTTTAAAACCATTTTGACTGTTGCAATGCATTTATATAAATGTACTTACTGCAATAAAAACTGATTTGATTTGATACTTTTATACAATAATTGCAAATGTAATTAATATTCAATCAAATTAGGCATTCGAATCGAGTTAGTTTAGTTAAGTTATTTTGTATTCGTTATTTTGTATTCATTTATTTTCAGTTCTATGTATTTTTTAATAGGCTTCAGTGTGTAAAAAAATAATATACCTTGTAAAAAGGTATTGATCTATTATTTGTTAAGAGAGTTATATTTCTTCTAATTTATACTATTATTCAATATTTAACATTTTTCTAATTTCACCAGACCTCCACTCAACAGACCTCCACGGCATTGTTGAGCATTCGATTTTAACTTTTTACTGTCTAATATATTTTGTTAATTTGTTTATAAAATGTGTTTCATAGTGTACAGACGTGTTATTATAGATTTCAGGGTCCTTAGTCCCAATAACTACTTGCCTGTAAAACTTATTGTTTTATATTTGTAATTTTTTCTTGTGCAGGCCAGTACAGGCGTTTCAGTTTAGATGGAAACTTTTATTGTAGTCGTTTATGATCAATGTTGTGATAAGAATAATTTAATGAGTATTTGATAAAATAAAAACATATTTATCATATTATTATACTTTAAAATTGGCTTATTTATAGACTAAATATTTCATAACTAGTTATGAAAACTGTTTTAATGATTTTGAATATGAGCTCCTATTAGGTATCTAGATCTTTAATGGGGCAGTTCAGCCTCTTGAATTGTCAGTTGCAAGCTCTCAATGGTTCAGTAAAGGGTCAATTAATTGACAAAGGAAGTACCTATTCATCAGCTGTGTATAAGTTATTAGAGTGAACACTGCGTATTTTTAACGTAGAAAAAACCGGATGATTTCTTACGTAATAATAAACAGGTGTTTAAAAAAACACTGTTCTATTGTTAAGGGTGTTCAATCGAAAGTTATTTTTGAAAATGTTTGGAATAAAATTGTTGGTATCCGTGTAGGTAATAAAAAGTCCGTGCTGCGGGAAAAAATTCTAAAAAATGTCATTATGGAGGTATGCCAGCCCAAAGTGACTAACGTGGCGTTTTTTGGTGCATAACTCATGAACAAACCATGTGATATAATTTATTAACATTTTGAGAATATAGTGGAAAAAAGGTACTAATCACCTTAGTATATAGTAAATCTAAATAAAGATTAAGCGTTACCAATTATTTTTCCATTAATAATATTTGTTCTAATTTTGAGTAGAAATGTGTACAGTCATCTTTGGCTAAAAAGGTATATTAATAATGTATAGATAATTTATTGCTAGAGCGTATTATAAATATGGGAGTTATGCCCATCTGTCATATTTGCGGGGTGAGGCAGGCGGGGGCTATGAGGGGGAGAGGGGAGGGGAATACATTGCATGTTTATTACTGAGTCAGGATCTTCATTACTCCTAGCAGCATATGCGATAAAATCTAGAACAAAATTCCTTAGAGCGCTAAGCTGGTCGCCCCGACGAAGTGCAATCACTAAGGCCGGGGTGACACGAGTGCAGCGAGTGGCACGTGAAGTGCGCAGGAGTACTCCCTAGTTATCTTTTTATCACGATTGTGTGGCATGATTGTGTTGGTTTACAGAAACAACAATACTTTTCTTAAGGTTGTCATTATTATTTTACTGTTTCTGTTTACCAATATGTTAAAATCTATTTTATGATATGGAGATGTTAATGGCACACGTAGCTAACATAACAATGGAGTTTAGTAATGTGATTAAGTTAATTAATAATTTTAAAGCAAATAAAAGGTTTTCAAAATTTTAATTATTAAAATTTATTGAATGCAATACTGAAATATTTATTTTTTAGAGATACCATTAGAAACGTCTGGAGTGTCCATGTTAGATATTAGTCACCATCCGAATATTGCGTGGGTAAGATAACTGAGTATCAGACCTGTCAAATAGCTGAACATCAGACCAATACTACGTGGTTCGGATTCCACGTGAAGCTAAAGGTGCCTTAGATCCCTTGGCTATTTATCAATAAATGTATCTTTCTAAGGAATAGATGACCTTAGTTAGTAACCAGACTACACTGGTCATCTACACTTTATTATGTTTATCTCATGTATTCAATTAATTATTCTTATTCGCCTTAAACTACGTCGACGTCTCCGATACAAATAACAGCATAAATCAACGAACTTATTTTGAATTGTAATGAACACACATTCAGTATCTAAAAAAATATATGTCTAACCTTTAATTTTAGTAAAAACAAAATAAACAATTTACAATAATTAGAATAGAAAGATTTTGTTTGCAACGTTTATGGTTAAATTACTATCAAGAATGAGTATTTAACCATACTGTCACCTCTCGGAACTGGTAAATTTCGCGCAGTGTTTTGTTCCATAAGCAGGGCCGCCCAGAGAGGGGGGGGGGGCAAAAGGGGCAAATTGCCCCGGGGCCACACAGACTTAGTTCACAGGGGGGGCCACATTTCATGCAACAAAAATGAAAATACTTAATAATCTACTAGATAAGAAACGATTCAGGCCTATATCAAAATATCAAAAGTGATATTAGGCCAGATAAGTCTTCCAGTTTTAGTTTTAAAACGTTTAAACTAAACCATTTGTTTTATAGCAACCAGGGAGCCTTTTGGAGCAAGTTATACACTGGTCTTTGAAGTTTGTCAGCGGTCGACATAGTGGTGTGACAGCATACGCTCTGGTTAGTGTGTGAACAGTTGTCTTGTTTGCGAACAAGTGTAAAGTCATGCAGCTTGTGAACACACCAAAATATAAATTCCAGTTTGCGAACATATAATCAGTGGTGTGGACAGTGGGTCACCTCTATGAGATGTCCTGTTTTCGTGCACTATTTATATAAAAAAATGCCAAAAGATCCACTAACTTTACATTTGTATTACTCAAAACTCCGTTTTTGGACGTGTTTAATACAAGGTGGACAAGAACGTTTCTGTATGTTTTATTTTTTAACTTTAATTTCAAAAGTATATACTACTTCAAACTAAATTGTTATACTTGTCCTAAATTCAACTCTATCTTGGCTTTTAGTGGTAGGAAAATCAATCGCTTGGTCACGTTATTATCCTTACAAAACCATTAGTTATGATATATTACTATTATAAACTTAAGATAATACAGCAATTGCGAATTGATTTGTATTTGTAGTGGTTTGTTGATTAAGCTTTTATCCTTATTTTATATTTTTTCACTAATTTTGTTTTGTAGATAAATAATCTTGATTTAGTGTTTCGAAAATCCCTTGACTCATCGTTGCAAAATAATAGATCTATTTAATGTGAAAACAAGTGATCAGTAACCTGCGTCCTAAAGTATGCAAATTAATAAATTGTAAAAAAAAGTGGAAGCCTAAGAACAACACAATTAAATAAGCAAACAAAATTAAAGTAAAAACATTTTAAAAAGGTCGAAAAGTCTTTATGAGAAAAGGTTCTTACAAACTTGGTTTCATAGCTGGTAGTAGGCGCCGGCACTTCGTTCGAACGTGGTAACGTTGCACTATTTCCTCTTTGCAGTAATTTAGTGCAATTTTTCAATATATGCACTAAATTTAAGAAATAGTAGTCGTATTTCAGTAGTAACTGTGTTTTGCACCCAAAAAACCCGCAGGCAAAATATACAATGTTGTAACAACGTGGCTGGAAGAGTTCAATTAATTGTCATGAAGGGTACATCGGGGACAACGTCAATCATTAGTCTGTTTGTTTACTGTCGTCCAGTAAAGAAATATTTTGTTATTGTTGTACTATTTTATAGAGTGATATTTCTGTAATTTAATGCGTTCTTTTGGATTTCCTAGTAAACTACTATAATTATCGATTAATTTAATTTCCTATGATTCATATTCCATTTCCAGATTTTGAGAGAACAAAAAGCTAAAGTTTAAGCCCAGTAATTTATGGGAGTAACGTTTTATTGAAATCAATAAAAATAGCCTATAAATGTTTCAATATAGTATTGTAATATACTGCAAAGTAAATTATATATTTTTACAGTATAAAAAGAATAAATTAACGATGAAACCACTAAATTATAGTAGATTTCTAGGTACTTAAATCTGGTAAATATGCATACAACAACATCACCGCTCGCTTACCGGATGTGCAACAAAATGTGTGTATGATGCATTACATTCATGGGAGGACATACACTCGTTGTGCCATTAATTAATATCCCAGTGACGAATAATAGCTGGTTTTAATTAAATGTTGATTTCCAAAATTTGTTTCGATTTAGTTAGAACAAGGCAGCTTACATCTAGATTGTGGCCAAGTATCGTAATAATGGTAAATTTATTGATTTTACCATTTCTAGTCTCATTCTTGTTAAATTATTTCATCCTCCGTTTAACAGTCATCAAAATTTAAAAAAAACTATTCAAAAAGGTGAATAAAGACACCAATATCTGTGGTTTGTTTGCGTATGAGAACATTCACTGAATACACGTTCACATTTTTTTTTTATAATTACTTTTACACTGAGTTACACAGTAAAAATATGTTATATAATACATTATGACTATAGTGCTTAACAGAAGAATGGTCAGATTGTAATGAGTCTAGTTAGACTGATAGAAGCTATTATCTTGATAAAAATAATATATTTACCATTTAATTTACTTCTAATGATCTAAACTTTCTTTAAGTCTGGCCAGATTGTAATGAGTCTAGTTAGACTGATAGAAGCTATTATCTTGATAAAAATAATATATTTGCCATTTAATTTACTTCTAATGATCTAAACTTCCTTTAAGTCTGGCCAGATTGTAATGAGCCCTTTTATACAGATAGAAGCTATCGTATTGATGACAGTACAATAACTTCTGTTGACATCAACATCCTTCAAATCTGGTCAGATTGTAATGAGCCCTTTTATACAGATAGAAGCTATCGTATTGATGACAGTACAATAACTTCTGTTGACATCAACATCCTTCAAATCTGGCCAGATTGTAATGAGCCCTTTTATACAGATAGAAGCTATAGTATTGATGACAGTACAATAACTTCTGTTGACATCAACATCCTTCAAATCTGGTCAGATTGTAATGAGCCCTTTTATACAGATAGAAGCTATAGTATTGATGACAGTACAATAACTTCTATTGACATCAACATCCTTCAAATCTGGTCAGATTGTAATGAGCCCTTTTATACAGATAGAAGCTATAGTATTGATGACAGTACAATAACTTCTGTTGACATCAACATCCTTCAAATCTGGTCAGATTGTAATGAGCCCTTTTATACAGATAGAAGCTATAGTATTGATGACAGTACAATAACTTCTATTGACATCAACATCCTTCAAATCTGGTCAGATTGTAATGAGCCCTTTTATACAGATAGAAGCTATAGTATTGATGACAGTACAATAACTTCTATTGACATCAACATCCTTCAAATCTGGTCAGATTGTAATGAGCCCTTTTATACAGATAGAAGCTATAGTATTGATGACAGTACAATAACTTCTATTGACATCAACATCCTTCAAATCTGGTCAGATTGTAATGAGCCCTTTTATACAGATAGAAGCTATAGTATTGATGACAGTACAATAACTTCTATTGACATCAACATCCTTCAAATCTGGTCAGATTGTAATGAGCCCTTTTATACAGATAGAAGCTATAGTATTGATGACAGTACAATAACTTCTGTTGACATCAACATCCTTCAAATCTGGTCAGATTGTAATGAGCCCTTTTATACAGATAGAAGCTATAGTATTGATGACAGTACAATAACTTCTATTGACATCAACATCCTTCAAATCTGGTCAGATTGTAATGAGCCCTTTTATACAGATAGAAGCTATAGTATTGATGACAGTACAATAACTTCTATTGACATCAACATCCTTCAAATCTGGTCAGATTGTAATGAGCCCTTTTATACAGATAGAAGCTATAGTATTGATGACAGTACAATAACTTCTATTGACATCAACATCCTTCAAATCTGGTCAGATTGTAATGAGCCCTTTTATACAGATAGAAGCTATAGTATTGATGACAGTACAATAACTTCTATTGACATCAACATCCTTCAAATCTGGTCAGATTGTAATGAGCCCTTTTATACAGATAGAAGCTATAGTATTGATGACAGTACAATAACTTCTGTTGACATCAACATCCTTCAAATCTGGTCAGATTGCAATGGGCCCAGTCAGATGGACATAATTATGCTATCATCTTGGTAAGAGTAACAGTAAGATCTAACGACAAAACTTCCTTCAAGTCTGGTCAGATTGTAATGAGCCTAGTTAGATGGAGATAACCTATCATTTTGGTAAGAGTAACAGTAAGATCTAAAGACAAAACTTCCTTCAAGTCTGGTCAGATTGTTATGAGCCTAGTTAGACGGAGATAACCTATCATTTTGGTAAGAGTAACAGTAAGATCTAACGACAAAACTTCCTTCAAGTCTGGTCAGATTGTTATGAGCCTAGTTAGACGGAGAGAACCTATCATTTTGGCAACAGAAACATCCTCTAACTACATAAGTTACTTCATGTCTGAACTACATTGTCTGCATTACAATGATGTAACTATTCAAAATTCAAATTAAAATGTTTAGGAAATTACAAAATAATGTTTATATTTATTTTCAAAAAAGTTTGTTTATTTTCGTATTGCCCATTTCTTATTTTAAAGAAACGATAAAGTAGTTTAGGACTACTTTTCTTTTCTTTTATTTCTTTCTTTTATTGATACAACATATGTTCTTGTGATGGATTGTTATTTCAAAGAATGTAATTTCAACAAAAAATTGTCCCTGTTACAAATCTGCTATTCTAGATTAACTAACTCCAAGAACAAGAGACTCCATAAATCACAGGTGTTGCAGACAGGCTTTATTGACCTTTATCGAGTGTGGCAGGCTACCTGGGTACAATCTCGATTAACTCTTGTCTAGTGGGTTGTATAAATACATAACCTTGTGATACATTTATGTTAAATATTATGTGATGTAAAGAAAATGATTCTATATTTAATTAAACATGACAAATACCATAAATCCCTAAAAAATATACTTTCTATTAAACATCAGCCTCTTTTTTAAAACACTAAATAATGTTTTTGAAACTAATGTAACCTCATTTAGTCTATACATAGGGGAAGTGTTGAAGGAATTAATAATGACAAATACACTGGCATCTGTGAGTGTCCAAAATAAAGAATACCATGGGGAAAATAATACGAGGTAGTGAGAGGGTATTGGAGATTGTAGGCGATAGATTTCATGTTCAGTCCTCTTAATACTGACACAGCGTCCGCTCAACGGTTGCCATCCTGAGAAGGCAGAGACGTCTGGGGTGTCCACGTTGGATGGTAGTCAAGGTTCGGGTGTTGTGTAGGGAAGAGAACTGAGTGTCAGACTTACAACTTCTGAGACCTTGCTCAGATCACATAAAGTGGCCTGAGCAAAATCCTTCTTCTCAAAGGTTGAATGAGTTTGTACTTACCGACATGACATCCTCTCAATGGTTATCATCGATGCAGACATTACTATAGAAGTCTGGGGTGTCCATATCAGTGTTTTCACCATTCGGGTGTTGTGCAGGGAGGAGAATTCAGTATCAGACTTTTCAGTTTGTAGAAAATCATAGCAATATTACGTGGTTCGGATTTCACGCTAAACTGTAGGTCCCTTATTTGGACTGGATATTTAGCTATAAATAAATGGCCCTTTCTAAATAAAAATAGTGGTTTAGTTAGTATAAATGACTACACTCATTCATCTACTGTATTCACACTTACTAACCACCCATATCTTGATGATCGGCTTTGTATCAATAAATAAATAAAAATAAAATGTACTGTTCTGTATTAAATTTGTTGCTGTTGTTACAACTTATTTTTTACCAGTGTTTGAAGTGCCCTCTCTGTTTTTAATATTATAAACAACCAAGTAAAGTATACTTCCTCACGGAACATTGTAACATATAACTAATGACATTTATTTCTTGCTGTTTGCAAAACTGGAGTTTTGCTAGATTAGATAAATAAGGTCCCTTCACTATGAGTTAAAATAGCTGAGCTGAATGCATTCTCTCGGGAACGTACTAATATTTACTTACAGAGTAAAACATTGCTCACAGTACAGACTCATTTAATACTGCTAGTAGTTGGCACCAATAATAATAATAATGTATTTTATTTTAAAGTGATTTTACATATTACATTGTTTTTCAAAATAACTCAAGTCAAGTGTTAATACAATAATACAAAGCATTGATATGTATTAAAATTAAAACAAAACCACTTAATAATATAAGTGTAGTCTTAACAATAATTACTGTTTAAAAAGTACTCTGCTGTATTTTTCTTAAAACTACTAAGAGCAAAAGACCTGAAGTGATGAGGCAGAGAATTACATCTCTGGAGAAGAGTCCAGAGCATGAGGACCCTTCAGTCCTGAAGCATGGCGTCCTGCCTAGTGTTACGCTCTCTTAGTGTGGAACGAGCAGTTCACTTTTCTTTTAAGTATCTGGGGTGACTTGTACTGGGGTAAAACTTTATGCACTAGTGTCACTATTCCAATCTTAACAGTACTTTTAAAAGGAATCACTCCTACAGATCTATATATATTGTGCACAAATCTGACAGCACTGTTTTCTAACCTTTTTATAACAAACGGAGAGTTCCTGATTGAGCTCATACCCAAAGACTGGAATTGCATAGTAAATAATTGGAAGAATTAGACTCCTGACTACCATCGACTTTGCTTCAACAGGGATAACAGTTTTAAATCTCTGAAGAATTTTTAGATTAGGTATAACTCATCGGTATATTGAGTTTACATGTTTGTCGAATTTCAACTGAGAGTCAAAAGTCATTCCCAATATCTTAACGATCTGACTTTCAGCCAGAGAATCGTTACAAATAAACACACTGCCACTGATTTGCAATTCTGGGGGTGATCCTTTCAGCGAGGTAGGAAAATGCACAACGGAACACTTTTGTATGTTGAGTTCAAGACCATTATCCTCTGACCAACGCTTTACCCTAGAAAGGTCATTATTTATCCTCAATAAGGCATCATCAAACCGAGTAGGAAAATATCTCAACAACAACTGCATGTCGTCTGCATAGGCGTGAATTGAGGAAAAGACTTTCATTTTGGATATCTGCCGTGTACAAAGTGAACATGACGGGGCTTAAATCGCTCCCCTGCGGCACGCCCGAAACTCTTGGCAGTCCATCCGATAAAACATTATTTACTTTCTTTACCTGAGTCCTGACTTCACAATATGATGAGAGCCACTTCACAACTACATCATCTGCTTTATAAAACTTCATTTTCGCCAGGAAATACTGAATAATGAATAAATGAATAAATGAATAAATGATTTATTTTCCAATTAATAAATATATAAAAATCAACATGTGCATGGTTTGGAAAATGACTGGCCACGTTTACTAGTACTATGGCCAGTTCTACAAAATATAAAACATTTTAAAAACATAATTTACAATGTGAGTCTAGCTGCATGGAACTTAATAAAATGACATATAAACGCCCCTGTGGTATGTGTGGCATCTTAGGAGCATGACAACATGAAACAGTATTAATGGTAACTAAAAACATATTTACAATTTAGTACATAATTTATAAGAAATTCTAAACAAATAAAACGGTATTTTTAACATCTAGTTATATATATGGTACTTATAAATTGTTATATTAATAGAAATTTAATATTTAAATGATGCCTACAAAGTGAATTAATACAATAGAGAAGAACTTATCAAATTTAATTTTTTACAAGTCAATATCACCAATACAATCATTACTGCAAAACATCATTTAGGAACTCTATATTTTGTAGAGAAAAAAGCCAAGCAATAAGATTTTTACAGAATTTTTTCAGATTATTGGTGCTTTTTACCTCATCTGGTAATTGATTGAAGTATTTTGGACCTAAATAATTGAAAGAATGGCGATAAATTGATCTGTTAACTTTAGGCAATCGGTAGTTTCGATTTACGTTAAAGCGAGTCTGATAGTGTAAATTAAATCCCTTATCTCCACTTCTAATAAAAAATAATTTGAGTACTTTGAAAATGAAATGATGCTGAACAGGCAGTATCCTAATTTGTACAAATAAGGGGAATGAACTATCTCTTGCGTTTTTCTTTAATATTATGCGCAGAAAATAATTCTGAGTGACTCTGAGTTTGTCCATCAAGAATTTGTATGTACCCCCCCAGCAAGCACAGCCATACTGCAATTTTGAATTTATTAGTGCACAATATAAAGATCTAAGAAGCAATGTATTACAAAAGTGTCTTAAAAAATAAAATTTTCTTATTGACAGTCTTAGTGAGTTATTTAACTTGACAATGTGCTGCTCAAAAGTTAGCTTTTCATCAAAGATGATTCCCAAATATTTTATATTTTTAACTTTCTCTAGCGGCAAACAATTGCAAAAATCCAGATTACATATCGTGGAATGAAATTTCACAGGGATAGGTATGTTGAAACCAATGAAGTCAAAATTTATGTATTTTGTTTTGTTTACATTTATTTGCATTCTATTAGATAAGCACCATTCCCTCAAAGTGAGAAGGTCTTTGTTCATTTGTTCACCGATTATGAGTTCATCTTTATGTGCATAAAAAATGGCAATGTCATCAGCAAATGCATTTATTGTACCATTAAATTTTAAGTTTAACAGATCGTTGATAAATATCAAAAATAAAATCGCAGAGGACGCTGATCCTTGCGGGACACCTGCCATGACGACATGTATGCCACTATAAACATTACCAACCTTAACTTGTTGCCTTCGGCCCACAAGAAAGGTTTTAAACCAATTCAATGCAATACCTCTTACACCCACAGCTTCTAGTTTTTGCAAAATAATATCAAAATCGACCATATCAAAGGCTTTTCTAAAGTCGATATATAATCCTGTAGTTTTTTGCTTTGAGTTTAAATTGTTGTATAGTCTATTCGATACATCCAGAAGTGCATCTTCAGTTGATTTGCCTTTGATAAAACCGTATTGACATGGATTGAAGAAATTTAATTTGATTAGATACTCCTGGAGTCTTTTTATCATTGTTTTCTCAAACAATTTAGAGAAAATGGACAGTAAACTAATTGGTCGTATATTGTCTAATTTAATTGAATTACTATTTTTTTTAATAGGTACTATTGAGCTAAGCTTTAAACTCTCAGGGAAAATTCCCTTACTGAAGCTATTGTTTATGAGAAAGACCAAAACTGGAGCTAGCTCATCAATTACATGTTTCAACAAACGTACATTAATCTTATCAAATCCGGTTGATTTTTTATTCTTAAAACATTTAACAATATTTTTAATTTCAGCTTCATCTGTGGGGGTTATAAAGAATGAATGTTCATAGACACGTAAAGGTGGAAGTGTAGTTGAATGGACTATGTCTGGGCGGACAGACTGGATTGCGATAAGATAGTCGTTTATCTTATCAGCAATGACAAGACAATCCTGGCTAACTTCACCTGTTGGCAATTCAACTCGGTCAAACGTTTTATTTGAGCATCCGCCTGTCAGGTTATTAATAATTTTCCATTGCTCAGATGTATTACCTTTACAATCATCCATCAATTTTGAATAATAGTTATTCTTTGTAATAGTTATAATATTATTTAAGTTGCTGGTATATTTAATAAAATATTTTTGGAATGTCATATCATAAGGCCTTCTTTTGGAAATTCTATATAATTTTTTTCGTGTTTTAAATCTATGGAGTATATTCGGTGTTATCCATGGATTTATTGCCTTGGCCTTTAACAACTTAGAACTACCATCTATTGTTTTGCTACTACTAACTATACAATTATTTAATATATTGCTAAATCTACTGTAAGCAATATTTACATTGTCCACTGCATAGACTTCATTCCAATTTATTTGTTGTAGGTTAGCTTTAAGCAACTTAAAGTCTACAAGATGTTTTTCTGTCTTAGAGCTATTATTAATATTAGGAGGATTAGTACCAAATGATCTAACTTTACCAGTATCAAACGTGAGGGCAAGTATACAGTGATCAGTAATTCCATGGTCAAAAACAGCAGATTTGTAATTATTTATATATCTGCATCTTATAAAAATGTGATCTATACATGTAGAAGAAACAGCTGTAATCCTGGTAGGTGAGTTAATTAAGGATACAAAACCATTACTGTGCAGTAAGTTATTATAATTATTTGTTATAGCATTGTTATTGTTTAGGTTAATGTTAATGTCACCGATATAAATTATATTATTATTTATTGATTCAATTTCTCTGGTTAATTCTGTTAAAAAAATATTCTCAGAAACATTTTGTAATCTATACAAACATAGTAATTTAAATGTGTATGAGTTAATTACAACGCTTAGAAGCAGTGCATCAGCAGATGTCATATTCAAACTCCTCACAGTCAATTACAATGTGATTGTCGATGTAACAAAGGACACCACCTGATCTGTAATCATCGTTACAATGAGCAAACAACCTGTAACCATCAAGTTGATACAAACATAACTCATCTGTACTTATCCAGATCTCACTCAATATAACAATATTAACTTTGTGACTTAAACTATTTATTTGAACTAAGAGTTTATCAAAATTTGACCTCATACTTCTAATATTTGTATAGATTAACCTTATCCCATCTTTATAATCTTTAAAGAAATTATTTATATCTGTATCAATTAAAAACGATGTGTTATTAGTATTCATTAACGGAGAAACATGTACTTATGAATCAAACTTATGCATTTAAAATAGAATAAATATATCAATATATACAGCAATAAATATACCATTAGATACATAATTATATCCATATACAACTTGTATTGATAGTGTAATATCATTGAATATAGACGGTAACCATTGGAATAAAATTATTATATAATAAGGGTATCCCTGTTCAGAGTCAAAGGTATGGCCCATTTAGGCATTTTTAAGATTCTTAATATCCTCATAATTAATTATTTTCTTACAACTTTCACCTTGTCTTCTCCGAACAAAAAACTTCCCGTCCCGGAACCAGGCGTAAGCATAGCCTACTTCCTTACATTTAGCCTTAAGATCTGATAAGAATACCTTGTTTTCAGGGGATAAATGTTCGTTCAAATATACTCGCTGTTGAGGAAACGCCTGATTGATGTCTCTCGCTGTCAGTCCTCCCTTCTTCTCCTTGTACTTTCCTAAGACGGTGTCCCTTGTAGATCTTCGTACAAATCTGACAACTATAGATGGTGTTCTATTTCTTTGGAATGTCGGGACTCTATGGGCAGCTGAGATGTCCCCATCGCTGATGCCCACTCCAACGGAAGCTCCAATGTCCTTTATCAAGGCCATGATGTCTTCATTCGGAGTTACTGGTAGTCCGCTTATCTCTAAGTTGTCTTTTCTAGAGTATTGTTCCAGTGTTGTAATCTTGTCTTTCAGTGTAGATACTTGACGAGTAAGGCCAGCATTCGCAGTTCGAAGATCTTCATTCTCCTTTTTTAGTACAGTAAATTCCTCTCTCATCTGCTTCATGAGATTATTAGACTCGTCTATTTTGTCAGAAACAAACTTGACAGCGTCAGACAGCTCAACAAACTCGTTCCTGAATCCTTTCAGCTCCGAGAAGATTTCTGATTTCATTTCTTCAAGCACTCTCGTAAGGAAATCCGTGGTAATTGCCTGACTTGTTACCGAACTAACACTACTATGGGTGGATGATGTATTTCGGCAATCTTTACATTTCCAGTCGCGTTGGGAACGTGTCTTAACACCATCCATGTCATCCTTAATACATTTAGCATGAAACACCCTCCCACACTTCCCGGCACATTTCAAACTGTCCAAATCAGAGCACTGATGATCACATATACCACAGTTGGACGACATTATAAATAACAATAATAGCTTGTCATAAAATTGTAAAGTCGAACACGCAGGTAATTAGACAGCTCGGCTTGCACGGACGTGTTAGGTAGGAGCGATACGGCGATGTCTTATCTGCACGGCCGCTACAGCCAGACTGAAGGTTATACTATGGATAACCTATTCAAATATACCTGGGCAAAATCAAGAGAAGCTAGTATGCTGTTTTGATTCCTATCCCGACCAACAAACAACTCATCAGTGACATTTAACAGGGCAGATGTGGTGCTGAAACCCTTTCAGAATCCTGATCGGTTTTTGGGCAGTATATTTTCTTTATTCAAAAATGCTTCTACTGTAGTTGGCCAGCAACAGCTTTCTCCAACACCTTCGACAAAATGGGAAAAATGGATATAGGTCTGTACTGAGAGACAGATGCTGGAGCCTCAGTTTTCAGAAGAGGTATGACCACACTGTGTTTCCAAGCTGATGGGAGCATCCTCTGGTTAGTGACGTATTCACAAGGTGCATTAAAGCGTCAATACAGTAGGGGCTTTTAACATTTATCATTTCAATTGAAATACCATCTATTCTAAAAATGCTTTAGTAGAGATACTGTCAATTATCGCCACCACCTCGAATTTGCTTACCTTTGCAAAGCCAAAGCCCTTATCGACGTTTTCGCTGACATTCGATTGGAAGTAGTTAAGCTTGATTGGGTTGATAAGATTATTACAACCCATATTTGCAAAGAAACAATTCATGTTGTCTGGTGAAAACGGTATATCAGGGTGAGTAAGGTCAGAATTGTGTGCCCCGCCTGCATGCAAATTAGTCCAAAACCCTTTGGAGTCTTTGCAGTTTCAATTCTGAGCAAAATAACGCTTTTTTGCTCTCCTTATAGCATAGTTCAGACTATTTTGGGTATTGTAATATTCCTTCCTGCTCAGCATAGAATGATTATTTTGAATGAGGTTCTTCTTAATCCTGTTTTTTATCTTAGTTAACTCCTTAATCTCATCATTGTGCCATGGTGCTTTCTTTCTAGTGACACGTTTTCTCACAATAGGAGCACAAGTATCAAAGATATTAAGAGTGCTGCTTGTACAGTAATTGAATTACATATGTCATCAACAGTGTGCATACTTTTAATATCATTCCAATTGACTTGAAAGAGAAGAAATATAAATTCGTACAAACTAACGATGCATACAGTATATAGTGTAATTAATGTTTGATTAATATAAATATTTTATGTGTGTTTATGAAAAATGACATACATCTTCAATGGATTCCGATTATCACTAAAAAAGGTATTTGAAAACATCTTGTATGACATAAGAGATTTGTCAGCACATTTTTGTAGATATGTTTTTGAAGTTATACTTCTGCGCCCGTTAGACACTTTGGGATGGGATGTTGGTCGAGAAACCGCGTCACGCTGAAAAGTAAGAACAAATTTTTAAGAACTATCGATTAATCGATTGTTAATCGAAGAAATTTAATCGAAGAAATTACTGATAATGATAATATAGGTGTATAATATAATAATGAAGTCACGTATAATATATTGAAGATAAATATATTGAATAATATTGAAAAATGTCTTATATTTCATTTATATATCCTGTCTGTGTGCGTGAGTGGGTGTATGAGAATGGCCAAAGAAGTATAACTTCCACCGTGTGGTCCGACGCACACCCAATATTTTTTTTATTTAATTAAGGTACTTTAAAATCAGTATTTACATTAAATACTTGTTTCTTTATAAAACCTCTATCATTAAAATATATTCATACCATAAAATACATACAGTAATTAGTAATTAATAATGAAGATTTAGTTATGATTAATGTAAAAGTTTTTAAACTATGCTAAACTTTTGGTTTTTTTAGTTGATAATCAGACCAATACTATCTGACTCGGATTCCAAGTAGGCTGTAGTTCCCTGGTTTTCCTGGCTATTGAGTTATTGATAAATGGCCCTTTATGAAGAAAATGCTATATCGGTAAGTAACAAGAATACACAGGTTTGTTAATTTCATGTAATAATCCATCTTCGATTTTAAAATATGCAACAAGTTGGAATAGGTTATAAAAAGATAATGATATTTTTCAGTAGTAACTTTTCTGTGCATATATTACATATTATTAAGTTTTTATTTATATCACGTCCATTGATTTATGATTTAACAAATTTGTTTTCTAATACGGTTTACATACTAATTAAACTGTTATATTTTATTATTTACAGTAAATCATGTGAAATGAGGACTTTCATATAAAATATTCAATGAAAGGTTCTATTGATGTGTGTATAAATGTTAGGAACAGTATGTTGTCTCTAAGCCAAGACAAATTTACGTTGTTTAGCTAGTTCATTTATCACAGAGTTGCGTCAAGTGTCTCTCTCAACATCAGCTGTCCATTTGTCCCTGTCGCCGTACATTGCTTTTTACCGTCAACTTTAAACTGTGCTATATTGTAAAGTTTTCTCCTTCTTTAGACAGTATGACCATTATACAATATATATATATATATAAAAAACAACTCTCTGAAGACAATCTACGCCTCCCTCAAGACAAATTCACTTTTGACTCTTCCCTACTTTCCCAACACAATTAGACCACATAATTACTACTCTACTTACAGGTAAGACCCACCCATAAACTTTCAGTGGTATTGACTCGCCCACCCACCCATACAGGTACAGTAGTACTTGTATTTGTTATATATTATGATCAGGGCGTTGATTAAACGAATGCTTTTGGTATAGAACAAGGACAGGATACTAATAATGAGCAAGTTTGTGGATCAAGGTTAAGATCCCGATCAAGAGCATGCTTGTGGTATAGATCAAAGACAGTATAACGATAAAGAGCATGCCTGTTGTACAGATCAAAATTGGGATACCAATAAATAGTAATGATTGTGATATAAATAAAGGTCAGGGTACGGATCAAGAAAATGCTTGTGGGATAGGTCAAGGTTGAGATCAAGAAGAGCATTCTTGAGATATAGATTATGGTTATGATACACCAAGACCATCCTTTGAAGTATTAGTAAACCAGGGTTCAGGGTATTAAAAGAGTTTTATTTTGTTTATTTGAAATTAAATAAAATTACAATATTATTAAACCTGGTTTTACCTTTCAAAAATATGTAATTTAATATTTAGAAAAGTGTTTGGAGGGTGAGTTTTTCCTTGGCAATCATTTGAACTATTGTTTACCGTTTAGGACAATTAAACTACAATGAGGGTTATTCATATGAAAAAACTTTAAACTGTCCCCACTCTTCCATTTCGGTCATTTCTAAGTGCAGATCAAGAATATCGAGTGAAATAAACTATTCTTAAATTGGGGTTATAATTTAAAGAATTCTACTGTCTTTTTAAGTAATGTTTTATGAGTGAGGCCTTCATAAGTGAATTTTAATAATGAAACAACTGTATATTCTTACTAGCAATAATAAATAAGCCACCTTCAATAATAGAATAATGTACTTGGAAACATATATTTTTATAGTTTAGAATAACCATACAAAAACAGCCTTTTTCTTTCAAGCATGCTGGATTTAAGTTTTTTGTATATATAACATTTTTATAATTCTCAAACTAATAATCTTTGTTAACTTTAATTACATTAGCTTGATTTTTTCAAAGCAATAAAAATTAATTTACACTTCCAATCACACACCATATTTTTTAGATTTGAGAGAGAGGCCCTTATTATTCTAAATAGTAGTGAGATAAAAATGCACAACTGTTAAAAAAAGCAGGGGTTTTTTATCAAACATTTCTTTTTTCACACACATCCACGATTCCGTTTCATTTCTATCAATCTATTTGTTCTATTCTTCTCCTCATTAATGCTCAAAGCTGTTTGTTTTGTTTCAAACAATAAACAGCAGTTGGAAGCAATCATATTTTTATTTTATTTATTTATTTTTTTAATGAAAAATAAAACTTACATTTTATAGAAGCAAGTTTGGTCTTTTGAACTGATATTTGTCTAATGTCCCTTCCCTCAAACAGTTGTTTTTTACCACTAAACAATTTGTTTTGCAAAACAACGAAAACATACAATACTGTTATAAACATAAATTGCTCTAGCTTCCAATCAGAAGTCAGAATTAGGAATTGCCTGATTACAGCAGGTGCCAGGTCAAACCAAATTAACCATCTTAATAGTTCCATCCATAGATGGGAAGGAGTCGTGAAGAGTTTATTATTTAAATTGGCCATTTTCATTAAAATCAGCATTTGACCCAAGGTTTTGAAATAAATAGTACAATACCACTGTTCTGTTTGTATATTGAATACAGCTTGTTGAAGCCCCAGTCAAGAACAGAAAATCTATTTGGTAAATAAACTCAGAATATTTTTATGAATATAATATGTGAATCAATTCATAATATTTATTCCAAAAACTCACTCTTGACTCTGGTATTGATACACATACAATGCTAAAGTTGACTGCTAAAATCAAATGAACACAAAAAATAAGAAAAGTATTCATCAAAGGAATATTGTCCGGGCAAATGTTTCAAAGTATGTTATAACCAGTGGACTACCTTTTACTACTAACTGTAAACAAAACCTCAAAGGAAGTAGGTATTTAAAAGCGAACACAACAAATCTAATTAAACTACAAAATCCAAACTCCTGAATGAACTTCTGTGATTGTTTGTGTACAGTAGACTGCCTCGAGGTGAAATATAGTACTCAGCTCGGTAAATAAGTTAAATCACATAATGCAATCCCACGGTAACCGTGTGTGATTTTTTACTTTAAAAAATGTATGGTATCTAATGTGCAACAATAAAACTACGACCCCAACAATAAAATAAATATTAAACTCCATCATAAAAAGCCCCCACTACTTTTCATGAAATTGGCTTGCTCCGTAGATTCACGGTGAGTTCAGCCGTTAGTGTAGAGGTTTGTGGTCCCTGTGCCCCAGTAGGCCTACTATGAAGAGTTGGTAGAGAAAACACTGTTGGATAAGTTGAATATTTTTACTATTTAATTATCTGTTCTGGGCTTGTTGGTTGATAACGTATTCATATTTTGTTCTTTCTATTTTATATTTTATATTATGTTGTATATTTTGTCATAATTGTGTTTATTTGTGATAGTTTATTAGACTTTCATAAGTGTCAACCATAATCTATAAGCATGTAGTTTTGAAAGTGTTTTCTCATATTAATATATGTTTAAATAATTAGTTAAAAATGTAGTCTAAGGTAATAAGTAACACCTGAAGACAACAGGAATTTTATACCAGTTGAAACGGTTTGTTTGTTTTTTATACCAGTTGAAACGGTTTGTTTGTTTTTATACCAGTTGAAACGGTTTGCTTGTTTTTATACAAGTTGAAACGATTTGTTTGTTTTTTATACCAGTTGAAACGGTTTGTTTGTTTTTAAAACACTTCAAACAATAGAAATTTCCAACATATTAACCAATCATACATCTCGTATACTCTATTTACATATTCATAAAACTATAAACTGATATTTTAGTTTATAAATTTACCTATCAGCAACAAAATGTTAAAAGTTCTGTATTCAAACTTGATACCTGTTAAGTACCTACAACCACTACCATTGGTATCACCTTATAATAGTGTCACAGGGTATTTGGATTTATTTCAGTGCCAAAATCAACTGTCCATAAAATAATTCTAACTAGATCAGAATGAAATAAGATGTAAAAACTTTCTTGCGTAGAAAATTGCATCATACCAAATTATTATAACGGGTGATACAAGGTAGAGTATCAAACGCCATCAGGAATGTACAGAAATTACACTTAGGACTAAGAAGTATAAAATATTAAATGTACAGTAATTGTATTACTTTAAACTTTAAATTATAACAGACTAAAAGCAGTCTAGGCTGATTAGGTGATGTTCTAGATTAGCACTTTATGTTAGTTTTAGTGTGTACCAAATATTTGATTCCATCTGAAGGGCGAACTTCAAAACCAGTACTGGAAAACGTAACAAAGGATTAGTAGCGGAACAAATAAGAAGGTTATACCTTTCTTTAAATAAATCAATCTAGTAAAAAAGTCCAATAGAATGAATAATTTAAATGTTATTTACTACAGTTTCCTTTAGAACAGGTATGCTTTCATAAAATACCACTCTTGTTAAATCCGACCCTTAAGTCAGTTGACAAATATGCATTCAATGAAATAATGCACAACTAGCAATTTTAAAGGTCAGCTGCTGTTACAAACCATACCACAACTGTTTTAATTGTTTAGTAATTGCTGTTTTTTTAGTTTGAGGTTAAGTTTGATAGTTGTTAGTGAGTTCATTGTTATTATATAAATCATGAATAGAGTTACAAACAGAACAACTGTATTGGTGAATATAGAAGATTTGTTAATCTTGAAAAACCTGTCTTTCTTGAAAACTTGTCAATACTGCAAACCTAGTTTTGTAATTGATAGAATGTAAAGCTTGTTAATAACTACAACTTATCAATCTTTTAAATTTATCATTCTTGAAGAATTTCGAACATTAAAACTTACAAATGGTTAAATACCGTACTAGTTTTGTCTTACATAATTGAAATTTTAAAACTTCTTAGTCCGGAAGACTTGTTAACCTTAAGTTTTTATTTTTTTTTTTTTATTTTTGAAGACTTTTTTATGCTGAACTTTTTCATTTTCAAAACTTGTCTCTCAATGACTTGTCAATTTAAAAAACTCATTGTTGAAGAATTTCTAATTTTACAATCTTATTAAACCTAAAGACTTGTAATTTTTTTAGAAATGTTAAGAAAACTTTTTAATCCTGATAACTTATCAATCTTGAACATGGGTGGGTGGGAATACCATATCGACATGGGTTGATTGGAGGCCATGACCAATGTATTTGGATGGGTTTCTGGAAGGGCCATCAAAATCATAGATGTATGGGGGGATGGGGGAGGAAGAGAGAGTGCAAATGGGATAGTATACAAGAAAAGTACAAACCCACTATAGATTCCTTGTCAGTGTTTATGAACAACAAGCAAGCCAACTGGATATATTAATCATTTATTTAGTTTTACGGTGCCAATGCATACTTCACTAGTATGAACTCCAAATCAAAATTTTCTTTAAGAGAAATTAGTTGATAACTAGTAAAAAAATTGTCAGATATACTATTTTGAAAAAATACCTCTAGACAACAGTTAAAACTTAAAATACAAACACAAAATAATGTTAAATATTTTTACAGATTTTTTAGTACTGTTTGTAATATATTTATGTTTGTAACCATATCAATTATATCTTCACTTTATATATAACAAATACAAAGTTCTACCTTAAAAAATAAGAGGTTTTAAGTTAAAACTTTGTTTATTAAGATACTTAATGTAACAACAGAATCATTGACTTAAACTTTCTACACTGACCAAGTAACCTTTTAATTATCCTAAATATTGCATACTTACAATAGTGATTAAAATAAATTTAACAATTTCAAATTATTTGTTAAGAATATAATACTGAGTAACACTATCTTAATACATCTTTGTAAGAAATAAAATTTAACTGACATTTTAAAATTAATCAGGGATGTGTTCATGGCTCATTGATTCTCGACTTCTTCACAGGTGGCGAATAACAAGTGTCCTGGGAGGACTCACACGAGTCTTCTATCTCTTCATCTGTCTCTGATGCTTCCTCAGATTCCACTGAAAATTAATTAAAAAAATAGTTACAAAATTATAATACAACAAGAAATTATTCTAACAAATAACAAGGTTGTATCTTATGATTGCCTAATTATTCCTCCAAGTAGCTTCACTCACTTTTCAATATAGTTCCATTTCCTTAAGTCTAACCTTGGTAATCAACTACACATGTCAACCTTCTCAGAGCTTTGACTGATATAATAATCTAAAAGTATGTAGTTTCTCAAATTGTAATAGTTTCATTACAAGAAAGCTATTATACAATTGGGACAACTTCCATTAGCTGAATACAGCTTGGAGGTTTTTCAAAAGAAGAGAAGTAAAGAATGGTTTCCAAGTGTTAGAAATGTTTCAGCAAAGTAAAGGTATTTAGCTCATAAGTACGCAGTTTAGAAGCTGTACAGTACGGAAGTTTTGAAATTTTTTTAAAAGATAAAAATTATGGAAATATCCTACCTGGTAGAATAATCTCCAGTGTTGAAACTATACCCATTTACTGTACCAAGTTTAGAGATTTTCCTTAGAGAAACATCTATAGAAATATCTTCTGGAGTTAACTTTGGAGATACTTGATACATTTACTTACAGTCAGTATGGTAGAAAACCAGTTCTTCCATTTTGCATGTTGGACATTCCATTTCAGATTCGTTTAGATGAGCCAAGCTCCTTTCTCTCTGCCACAGCGGAGAGTTTGGCATGCTGTTCATTACCTGAAACAATGTAACTAGTAGTTCAGTGAACAATGCACTTTGCTTCTAAGTGAGTGAAGTACCATCCGTATTAGACTATACTAAATTGGTACATGTGTATTATTACATATAATATCAATTTATTGCAGATAAATATACAATAGATACAATGTGTATTGTATATAAATTGAAATAAGACTTTATTCAGCCAGATTAAAGTCTATACTGATAGGCTAAACTGTACCACTAGATTTGCTGGTCCGTGCACTATAGCCAGATTATTTTTTATGCTGACTTTATATATTCATTTCTGGCTTAGCTAAGAAGCATATAAACTACTATAAATGCACAACCTAAAAAAGGGTTGTAATAAAAAATGTATTTTAATATTTTATGCCATTAAACATTCCTGAACAAATACCGTACTAAAAAAGTTGTCACTCACTGTAAATTTGTATGGTTCACTATTTTCTGAAATAACATTCCTTTTTTTTTTTATTAAACTACATTTTTGATTTAGTAACATTTATAAACACTATGTTACTAAATCAAACATGTGAGAGGGAATGTTGAGGAATGTAAATTTGACAGGGAATGTTACCCACTCGCCCACCCATACAATTACAGTGTTATTGACCCACCCGCTCACCTATACACGTGCAGTAGTATTTTGGTATTTCCCACCTGCCCACCCACACACGTGCAGTGGTATTATCCACCCGCCCACCCATACATGTGCAGTGGTATTACCCTCTCGCCCACCCATACAGTTATATTGGTATTGACCCACCTGCTCACCCACACACGTGCAGTGGTATTATCCACCCGCCCACCCATACAGTTACAGTGGTATTGACCCACTTACCCACCCATACACGTAAGTGATATTACCCACTCGCCCACCCATACATGTGCAGTGATATTACCCACTCGCCCACCCATACACGTGCAGTGGTATTACCCTCTCGCCTACCCATACAGTTATATTGGTATTGACCCACCTGCTCACCCACACACGTGCAGTGGTATTATCCACCCGCCCACCCATACAGTTACAGTGGTATTGACCCACTTACCCACCCATACACATAAGTGATATTACCCACTCGCCCACCCATACATGTGCAGTGATATTACCCACTCGCCCACCCATACACGTGCAGTGGTATTACCCTCTCTCCCACCCATACAGTTACAGTGGTATTGACCCACCTGCTCAATCACACACGTGCAGTCGATAATTCCACATGATATCGGTAAATTACTTTACAATACCATTTGCTTTGTTTTCTGACAGTGCATTAGTACAGCTTCAGCAATGCAGTTAGGTTTTCATTATTAGATTATTATTAATTCTGTTAGATTAACTTGAAGATATTCAATCTATGGTAAGATATAAAATAAGGCTATCTAATATTGTTTTTAGTATCTAAATTATTTCCATAAAATATACTGCCCTTCTATTCTAAGTTTAAGTGCTAGTTTAGTGTAAAATGTGATTTTCGGGTATGTTCATTTAAAAAAATGTTTACTCCTGGGGGGCCCCCAAACCCCCCTCCCATCGCTTTTTTCTCGATTGAACCCCTGCTCAAAACTCCTTCCGCAACTAATGGGCATGTGCGCTGGGTACTACCATCTGTTGGTAAGCCACAGCCGCCGTTCCGGATCCATTTGACGGTATTTAAGGTAGCTTATGACTGTTAGAAATTCCTGCTTCGATTAAAAATGCCACCAACTGTAAAGTACATATTGTGTAAGTTTTCATAATGCTAGGGGCGTGAAAGCAGCTGACATTTATCGATAGATCTCAGCTGATAATAAGTTTATTGAGAAAACAGAATGAGTTATGGGATGGTATGGAAATGGGTGAGAGTTTTTAAGGTGGCTGTACAAATGTGCATGATGAGGAACAAAGTGGGAAACCGTCACTCATTAGTGATGTCTTGGTGCAAAACGTTGATGAAAAAAGTCAGAGGAAACAGAGTCTTTACAACTGTATCGTTATGTAGTGTGTCTTCATGAGTCAAGAAGTGTGATTTATAAAATTGAAATTGGAAATGAAATGAAAAATGGCTTTATTGGAGGCGAAGTTAGGACTATAAAGTCCTCTACCACTTAACCTCAGATAAATAATACAACTTGAAATAGATAACATAAAATCAAATTAAACTCTACGCAATGCAATAATAAGACAATTTTATATAAAAATAAACAAAAATTAAAAGATTAACTAATCTAATAGAGCTGATCAATACAAAAGAAATTGGCACTAACTATTCAAATTTAATAGTAAAATTCAAAAGGAAGAAAGAAAAAAAAAACGCTTTAAAGACACTCACCCATTCATACCTTACTCACACCCCACATAGCCCCCGCACACCATCAGCCCACCGCCCCTACAGATCCCGCATAAAATGAC
>JAQJVL010006526.1:0-28596 GCA_035578905.1 Stictocephala bisonia | reverse complement strand
GTGCAACAAATATCACAAGCAATGAGTACGGCTCAGCTAGCGTCTAAAGTCACCCTAGATCTCACTTCCGTTATATTGCTTGAGCTCAGACATTGATGGGGAAGGTTATGTAACCATCTGAATGTTTTCCTCACAAATTTTTCCCCTGTTTGTTTTTGGCTATCGTTTTCCCGTTTGGTATTTTTTCACTATCTACTTTTAGTGCAAAAGAAGAAGGTAATGACAGTGAGTTTATTGAAAGCCAGTTCTCCGATGCTGAATACAAGGAGACGATTCAGACATCTCTGATGATGTCACAGCATATTTTTACTAAGAATCTGTCTTATTGTTAGGTAATTAATGTTGTAACACACATTAATTTTTTGTTGATTTTTAAATTGCTTCTAAAGGTACAAGAATGACATTAATTAAAGAAATGAATAATTGCTTTAGTGATATTATTAGTTTAGCAACATTTTGACTCAAGTGAGCTTAAACTCGAGATTCCTTAACCTTGGCTAAACTAATGTATGCAAATGTGTGTAGCCTGTGAATGTGGAGGATATCAACCAACTCCTGGCATACCACGAGGTGTTCGGCAAGTTGCAGGCAGGGACCGTGAGCACAGGAGTGGGGACAACTAACGATGAAGGAGGCCCAGTCAAGAGCCCGGACTCCGAGGTCAGCCCCGGATCCTCCCCA
The DNA here is from genome assembly GCA_035578905.1 of Stictocephala bisonia. NCBI lineage: Eukaryota > Metazoa > Arthropoda > Insecta > Hemiptera > Membracidae > Stictocephala > Stictocephala bisonia. The sequence continues at coordinate 27,915 of JAQJVL010006526.1, read as the reverse complement.
CCTGTGGTCCATGCTTGCGACGTCTGTCCCAAAGTCTTCCCTTACCGATATCAAATGATTGTACACCGGCGTTACCATACAGAGCGCAAACCGTATCAGTGTCAGGTATGTGTTGTACAACCCTTTATTGTACCATACAGAGCGCAAACCGTATCAGTGTCAGGTATGTGTTGTACAAACCTTTATTGTACCATACAGAGCGCAAACCCTATCAGTGTCAGGAATGTGTTGTACAACCCTTTATTGTACCATACAGAGCGCAAACCGTATCAGTGTCAGGTATGTGTTGTACAAACCTTTATTGTACCATACAGAGCGCAAACCCTATCAGTGTCAGGAATGTGTTGTACAACCCTTTATTGTACCATACAGAGCGCAAACCGTATCAGTGTCAGGTATGTGTTGTACAAACCTTTATTGTACCATACAGAGCGCAAAACCTATCAGTGTCAGGTATGTGTTGTACAAACCTTTATTGTACCATACAGAGCACAAACCGTATCAGTGTCAGGTATGTGTTGTACAAACCTTTATTGTACCATACAGAGCGCAAACCGTATCAGTGTCAGGTATGTGTTGTACAAACCTTTATTGTACCATACAGAGCGCAAACCGTATCAGTGTCAGGTATGTGTTGAACAACCCTTTATTGTACCATACAGAGCGCAAAACCTATCAGTGTCAGGTATGTGTTGTACAACCCTTTATTGTACCATACAGAGCGCAAACCGTATCAGTGTCAGGTATGTGTTGTACAAACCTTTATTGTACCATACAGAGCGCAAACCGTATCAGTGTCAGGTATGTGTTGTACAACCCTTTATTGTACCATACAGAGCGCAAAACCTATCAGTGTCAGGTATGTGTTGTACAACACTTTATTGTACCATACAGAGCGCAAACCGTATCAGTGTCAGGAATGTGTTGTACAACCCTTTATTGTACCATACAGAGCGCAAACCGTATCAGTGTCAGGTATGTGTTGTACAAACCTTTATTGTACCATACAGAGCGCAAACCGTATCAGTGTCAGGTATGTGTTGTACAACCCTTTATTGTACCATACAGAGCGCAAAACCTATCAGTGTCAGGTATGTGTTGTACAAACCTTTATTGTACCATACAGAGCGCAAAACCTATCAGTGTCAGGTATGTGTTGTACAACTCTTTATTGTACCATACAGAGCGCAAAACCTATCAGTGTCAGGTATGTGTTGTACAACCCTTTATTGTACCATACAGAGCGCAAACCGTATCAGTGTCAGGTATGTGTTGTACAAACCTTTATTGTACCATACAGAGCGCAAACCGTATCAGTATCAGGTATGTGTTGTACAACCCTTTATTGTACCATACAGAGCGCAAAACCTATCAGTGTCAGGTATGTGTTGTACAGCCCTTTATTGTACCATACAGAGCGCAAACCGTATCAGTGTCAGGTATGTGTTGTACAAACCTTTATTATACCATACAGAGCGCAAACCGTATCAGTGTCAGGTATGTGTTGTACAAACCTTTATTGTACCATACAGAGCGCAAAACCTATCAGTGTCAGGTATGTGTTGTACAACCCTTTATTTTACCATACAGAGCGCAAACCGTATCAGTGTCAGGTATGTGTTGTACAACCCTTTATTGTACTATACAGAGCGCAAGCCGTATCAGTGTCAGGTATGTGTTGTACAACCCTTTATTGTACCATACAGAGCGCAAACCGTATCAGTGTCAGGTATGTGTTGTACAACTCTTTATTGTACCATACAGAGCGCAAACCGTATCAGTGTCAGGTATGTGTTGTACAACTCTTTATTGTACCATACAGAGCGCAAAACCTATCAGTGTCAGGTATGTGTTGTACAACCCTTTATTGTACCATACAGAGCGCAAACCGTATCAGTATCATGTATGTGTTGTACAACCCTTTATTGTACCATACAGAGCGCAAACCTTATCAATGTCAGGTATGTGTTGTACAACCCTTTATTGTACCATTATCATTTAAAACCTTAGCTATCATTTTGTGCTGATTACTGATAAGTAATTTAGCTATCATGTCTGTTATATGTATGTTACTGTCACGTTTTGTTTTATTAAATATGGTGCTCCCAACCCACCGTTCTTCTCACTGGCCATTGGCAATGCTCGTTGAGTTTTCAAGTGTATGTGCCCCAATGTGCAATACACAGTCAAGAATTGTATGCTGCTTTTAGCATCCTTAGAAATGTGCAATAATTTTTATTGAAAAAGTCTGGATTGTAAAACTTATTGGAATGGGTCACATACTATAAAGTTTGGGCAAACAAATGGATCTTTTAAATGAAAAGTTCATCGGCTCGGGACTTTTAGATCAATCGTTTCCGTTACACTAGTGTGCCTATGAAACACTATACAAAAACAACAAATCAGTTACAGTGTGACAAGTTTTCAAAGTTGATTATTTAAGTTCTAGACATGGTTCCACTAATCCTAGCTCCAGTAGCCTCCAGAACATTTATAAAGTTGAGCATAAATAATTTGGACCATCAAATCTGGACTGATTAAAAAGTTTATATGCATGTAGAAGGTAAATGAATTAAGCTACAACCCAAATTTGTTGGAATTACATGTTTTTTCTTGTTAGGGAAAACAAATACATTTTCTACTTCCCACAGTTTAATCAAAATATTCAAAAATCTTTTTAGCTGATTATTTCATAGATATTAAACGTTCAATGGTAGAAATCTTGGAGACTTCAAATTTGCTAAGAGGGACCTAAATCATCATTTGTATTAAAAAGGCACCACTGTTGAAAGCAAAAAATGATATTGGCTGGACGTTACATGAACATTATAATTCATTTATATCAACGAACATTTATTGTAGTGTATGTATATGGACCACCTTAAATCTTTGTCGAAAAGTAAGGCTCTTTATTATTATGTTTTATTATTGTATTAACTGTTGTACTATTATGTAATACTTAAAATTTTGTAATGTTTATGATATTTTTTTACTGGTATGTGACTAAGTAATTTCTTTTGCCAATGTGCTGTTTCGATGGCTTAAAAATCACATCCAAACGTGGTTTGCCATACATGTGGTATGCGAACAAATGAGCTGTAATGTGCTGCTCTTTTACGGTGACTGGACAAAGTGTTTTGACTCACATTTACACTGTGTATGAATAGAATTGTACTGGCTGCTATTTCTTTCCAAAATCATAAAAGAGAATGAAAGAGATCTTATTTACGATGACGCATCAAATCACTTGATCAATTGTAATGTCTTCTTGCCATGAGTTTGTTGTTGGTTATTCTTCATTTATTTTGTGTGTGTGTGTGTGTGTGTGTAAAAATGTCGTACCAATGTTAGTTTTATACTGTTTGAGTTTTTATTTATTTTAAAATTTGGCTTTATTTTCAAGGATTATGGCTACTTTCTGTGCTGTGTACATTTTTCTAGTGTTATTGTGCAGTGTTTGTTATAAGTGTGGGGTGAGAAGATAAAGAATCTACTGGTGTCTTAATTGACATAATGGGCTGTGCATTTGCTAATGTTTAAAAAACTACCACACTTAGTATCTAAAATGTTTGTAAAAGTAACTATAATGTTTCTAACTGTATATAATCTAAATATCCAATTGTTTCTTAATACTTAAGTGAAAAATTATGTTGATAAGATGAATATTAATGAAAATACAAACGTTTTACCAAACCATCATTAAGCTACCAAGTCTAACGAGCCTATAAATAAAAAGAGCTTATCTCTGCAAGCAAGAAGAACGGTGTGTTAATGGGGCATCTCACCCCACTAAAAGCCATATGATACTTAATTAACCATAATTTAAAACATTTAGACTGTTTTACATATTTTGTGTGAATTTTTTTATGTTTATGTATTTTAGTAAAATTAATAAGTTTTAACTTTCAGTGAAGTACTAACAACAAGAGTCAGTATTTAAACACTTATTAGAATGTAGTAATTGTGGTGATAATTCTAGGTGTGTGGCAGATCATTCGACAGCAGCGAAGAACTTAGTGAACATGGAAAGAATTGCCATCAGGAAAACAACTCTATGCTTACCTGCCAGGTATGTTTTTTCAGTAATTGATATTTGAGTTTTACAACATTATACAGAGTTTAAAATAAAAAAAATTAAATTTTGTAATTCAAAGACAGATTGTAAAAAATACAGAACACAGAAATAAATAAAATATGCATGCCTATGCCTAATGTATTGCATGCTGTGGTCCCAATTTTGCCATTTTTGTGCGCCAAAGTGTAGCGGATGGTTAAATTCAAATTCAAGATCATCTTTATTGACATAACGTACAAATCCATACAGCCAATAGTGTCAGTTACAGGCAAGTATAAAACTAAATATTAGACCAAGCTATTGAATCGTAAATATATGCAATCCTTTTAATACAAAATTATATAGTTTTAGTAAAAGTAATTAAAATTAAAAAGTTTAAAATATAAGGTGTAAAGGAGCTGCTTAGGATACTCTGTTTATTACATAATTATTGTTGGTATTGAGGCTGTTTCTTTACAGACCATCCAGTGAATATAAGGCTCTCTCTGTAAGGAATTATTTTAATTTAAACTTTACATTACTTTCAATATTTGTGATGCATTTTGAAATTTTACTTAAATATTTAGCCCCTATGTAGGAGTTTTTTTTAATTGAATTTTATGATAGGGGATTGATATTTGATTTTTTGTCTAGTATCATATGAGTGGACATTACTTTGAAATTGAAATTCTTCCATGTGTGTTCTCACATAATAAATGCACTCAAAGATGTACAAGCCAAATACTCCATTAATGTTCAGTTTTTAAAAATATTCTTTTACAGAGTCTGTTAGTTCAAGTTTTAAAATAAAATAATTCTGATGGCCTTTTTTTAGACCTACAATTTTATTTAAATTATTGTTTGATGTTGCTCCATTGATACAGATAGCATAGGCTATATGTGAGTGAATATGAGCAAAGTATATAGTTTGTAGACCTCTATACTACAGAAAAAACTCATTCTCTTCATGGGGGCATAAAGGCCAGAGTTAATTTTGTTACTAATACCAGCTACATGAATGTCCCAGCTGAGATTTGTGTCTTTTAGTAGTCCAAGAAATTTTGTTTCACTAATTTGGTCAATTTCCATATGATACTTCAGTGAATACAACACGATTTCTAGGTTGGCTGTAGTGATGTGGGTAGGACATTTATAAATGGGCATTTGCCCAAAGCAATTTTAAGCAACCAAAAACTGGGCATTTATGAAAAAAGGTAGTTTTAACCCTTAACTGCTTGTAAATATTTTTTTGAGTGCCTTCTGCCAATACATTTATTAAAGACCAGTATTGAGTTCCTAGAACTTACTTTAAGACCATTATCAGAGGTGTAGTTTTTGAACAAATCTTGAGCTTGTTAAAATATAGTCGTGGTGGCTTGAGCCGGCGTGGTGGCTTAATGGCTAAGGCTTCGGACTGCGGAGGGCAAGGTCCAAGGTTCGAATCCCCACTGAGCCAACGGTCGGTACTTCACTCGTTGAATAAAGTTGACGCACAGGTCTGTAGCCAAGCCATTGGCACATGTGAATAAAAACCTAGCAATTGCTTGTAGCATTAGGTAAAAGCATAAGCAATTGCTGGAAGTGAAAGCAAATCCTAAAAGTAATTGCTAGAGTTTAGGTGAATAATATTTTGCTAGTGCTAGATAGTAAATGCCGAAACCAGATAGCAATTGCTTGGTATTTCCAATTGGGAATTCCTGTTTGTATCATGTTGTCTTTTGTCAATCAATATGTCATTAGTGGTCTAGTCTTCATAAAGTTAACCTGTGTCTGTAATTATGAGTTCATCTGGAAGTGATGTTTTCGATGGTGAGGAAGATTTTTGTGCAAATTACCAGTTTGTGGAACTTATTAGTAAGTACCCTGTTGTATTAAATAAGTCTCAGATACCCAATATTAAAAAACAAAAAGAACAAGCTTATTTGAAATTAATTTCAGAATATGGGAAGGTATTTGGCAAAGAGACAACTGTTAAAAAACTACAAAAGAAGATACACAATCTAAAAGGCGACCTTAAGAAAGATGATAAAAAGAAGAAAAATGATAAAAATGCAACAGGAAACAAGAAAATTGTTTTAAAGGATTGGGAAAAAAAGCTGTTGATGTTATTAGAAGTTGATACAAACCCAACATTTACGAAGATTCCTGGAGCCAAAAGTGTAGGAACTCCTAATGATAATGCACAATCTCCAAGCACTTCCAACAGTACAATGTCTGTGGAACAATTGTCAAGACTGTGCAGTTCAACTAGTGGTAAGAGGCAAAAGGTTCAACTACAGCTTTTTGAAACTGAAGAAACCAAGAATTTGGGAAATGCAGAACTACAAAGACTGGTGTTATTAGAACAACTGCAGTTAATCCGGATGCAGAAGGAAAAAGAAATTATCATATTAGAAAAACTTAAACAAACAGAGGATCAGCAGTTAAACGTCGCCGAAGATGGTGGAAAAACATACTTCTCCTTGTAAGCAAAGTTATCGTCTACAACCTAAGAGTGTTGTTTATGTTCTTTAACATTAAATCGTGAAAGTATGATATAATATTACCTATAATGGTTGTTTTGTTTAATATAAAGTAGGAACACAACTGGTATTTTTCAGAAGGAAATTATGTGTTATATGTGAAATTGATTAGAATCTTTTATTTACAAGATCTGTACTAAAGTAAATACAAGTTTACATATTACTAATTACATTTTTTAATTCATCCCATATTCTTTGACCGTGTCTCCGTCTGGCGGCTTCATTTTCAGGCACTCTTTCTAATGCACCATCAGCATTATCTTGTTCCAATTCCGAGTCATTCCAAGGAAATTCATCTTGTAAATGTTTTGCTATGTTGTGTAGAGTTGCACAAGCTAAAACTATGGAAGGGACTTTATCCAATGCTACATGAATAGGATTTTGAAGGATAGAAAATCTTTTTTTTAACTGGCCAAAGCATTTCTCAATTATTACTCTTTCTTTAGCATGTATTTTGTTGTAAGCTTTTTCTACTTGTGTCATTGGATTTTCGTAGGGATTCATTAACCATGGACTTATTCCATAGCCAATATCACCAAGGATAACAGCATTTACCTGTGCTCTGTTCATGACATCATAAATCGCTGAGTTTCTTAAAATTCTGCTGTCGTGGACAGAACCAGGCCACTGTACATCGATACTGGTAAATTTTTCTTGTGCATTACAAGTAGCTTGAACATTTATAGTGGTTACACCCTTCCTGTTAACATAATCATCTCCAAACAAAGTTGGTTTAGAAATAGGAATGTGTGTGCAGTCAATAGCGGCAAACGCAGTTGGAAAGTTGAAACGCCTCGTCCATTCTACTTTTGCTTCATCAATTCCTCTGCCAGTAGGAAATATAACCCACTCCTTAGATTTATCCACAATTTTTTCTAAAACAAAGGGTACAGTTTTTGTCACCGTTGATCTACTGATACCTAGGTCCTCTACAATACCATTTTGATAACCCGGGTCTGCCAAAAAGCAAAGAAATACCATCATCCTCTGTTTTGATGACAAAGCTTTCCCTCTAGTTTCTGTGTACTCACCCAAAAAATGGTCTGCCAGCCACTCATCATTATTTTCTGTAAAGCAATACAATTCCTTATACCTGTCAACATCACACTCAACACGTTCACGGTAATGTTTCTGTTTCCGAACACGTACAAACTGAGCCATTTTAAACACATCTGGTCACTTCAAGAACTTTTTAGCATGTGAAGGGGCATGCTTGATAATTCTCTAGCATTTGCTGACACTTTTAAGCAAAAGGCAAGTTTTATTCACATCCATTTGCTGAAACGTCTAGCATTTGCTAACCAGTTTAGCAATTGCTAACGAGTCAAGCAGTTCCTTAAAGTAAAAGCTTTTGCTATTTTTTTATTCACATGAAATGAAGCTTTTGCTTAGAAAATCCCTAGTAAAAGCAATTGCTAGGTTTTATTCACATCACCCATTAACATCCTCACTGAACAACTTGACAGATCTCTAAATTCTCACAGGAATATTTTACTTATGGGAGACATTAACGTGGACAACCTGTCTGAAAATAATGACAAACTTAAACTTGACGATCTCCTCACTTCCTACCAAATAACAAGATTGAGTCTTCCATCCACACGTATCACCAGAGATACCGCTAAATCAATAGACTGGATATGTACAAACCTAGACCAAAAGCTAATAGAAACATCAGTCATCTTATCAGGCCTCTCTGACCACACAGCCCAAATAATCACAATAAACACAGAGAAAGCTAAAGAAATGCTAAAAGAAAGGAAAAGGTTATTCAGCCATAGAGCAATACAACTGTTCAAAGCCAGACTGCATTCTCAAAACTGGAACAATCTATACCTAAAAGAAGATATCAACAACATATATGACACTTTCCACACCATCATCCAAAACATATTAAATGAAACTTGCCCACTCAGAACCTACAAATACAGGAAAAATAATAACACAAAACAATACTGGGATCCTGAATGCACCAAACTAAGGTCTGAATACCTTGACGCCTTGGAAAAGGAACAATGCGCAGGAAATGTGGAAAACAAAAAAGAAAAGCGAGAAGGAAAAAACTATATGACATCAAACTAAAATATCTGCGGAAAAATCTTCTAACTGAACACATAAATGGAGCAGAAAATAAGCCAAGGGTGCTCTGGCAAGTGATAAATAATGAACGCAAAGACAAAACTAACAATAAGACAGAATTACACCTCCAGATAAATAATACTACAATAACCAACCCCTTAGAAGTAGCAAACTGCTTTAATTCATTTTTTTCAACCATAGCACAGAGAACCCTCCAAGATAACAACAAACAAAGTGCAGTAACAGATAAATATCTACCACCACAACCAATAGAACAAACTTTTAACTTTAAGCCAGCAACACCAGAAGAAATACTCAAAACTATTGATACCTTAAAACCAAAAACCTCATCTGGAGTAGATAATATATCAGCCAAGATCATAAAAATCTGTAAAAATGAATTATTAAGTCCACTCACCCTCATAATCAATCAATCTCTTGCCCAAGGAACCTTTCCCAACAAACTAAAAATAGCCAAAGTCTACCCCAAATACAAATCAGGACCGATCAATGAAACAAACAGTTATCGACCAATATCTCTCATCTCAACCTTCTCTAAAATACTAGAGAAAATCGTCCTAGTCAGACTCCTTAACTACCTAGAGCAAAACAAGCTACTTACTAACCAACAACACGGCTTCTTAAAGGGCAGATCAACAGCCACAGCCTTAATACAACTCACTGAACATATAATAGACAAATTAGAAGAAGGCTGCACTGCAACCTGCCTCTTCTTAGATTTCAGCAAGGCGTTTGACTGCCTGAACCATGAACAGCTCCTTAAAAAACTAGAACACCTTGGAATAAGAGGAACGGCTCAAAACTGGTTCCGCAGCTACCTAACTGATAGAGAAATGCTCGTAGAAATAAACTGCACCGACAATAACACAGTACAAAGGCTTAAATCTGATATTGCTGAAATACATAGAGGTGTCCCGTAGGGGTCAGTCTTGGGGCCAGTACTATTCATTCTCCTTACTAATGACATGCCCAACTGGCTGGGAGATATCTGCTACACTGTTATGTATGCAGATGACACTGCCTTAACGATAGCAAATAAATCAATAGAAATACTCCATCACAACACATCAACTTACTTCAACAAAACCAAGCAATACTGTGCCAGTAATAAACTTGTTTTAAATGAGAAAAAAAACAGTGCAAATGACCTTTAGTAACCTCCATAGACATAATGACACACCCTTGCCAGACCTGAAAATTAATACTAACACCAAATATCTAGGCACAATTATTGATGACAAACTAACATGGAAGCCACATATTGAGCAACTATGCAAAAAACTGTCTGCTGGAAACTATGTTATACGAAGAATTAAACAAATAAGTGGCTTGGACACAGCTAAGACAGCGTATTTTGCTCTATTCGAGTCTCACCTAAGATATGGCATTGCCACTTGGGGAGGTACGTCCAAAGGAAATCTAGAAAGAATCCTGATCAATCAAAAGAGAGCAATTAGATGCCTTGCAGGCCTAAAGTACCAAGAAAGATGTCGTGAACACTTCATAAACCTAAAAATACTGACAGTTGTATCTCTCTACATTAAAGAAGTGATTCTGCACACGTTAAAGCATACATCTCAGCAAAGATTTTGTGACCTACTCCAATACAGTACAAGACGTGGCGGGGACTTCTCACTGCCTGCTCACCACCTAAGCCTCTACAAGAAGAAACCGTCATACAAAGGAGCCACCTTCTTTAACCACCTACCAGGACACCTCAAGAACCAGCCCTCCCACCGATTCGGGAAACAATTGACTCTGTGGCTCCAAGAAAGGCCTTTCTACACTGTGGAAGAATTTACCAATGGCTGAATATTGTTTCTAACCAATCATAAAAGCAAAATGTATTTATTTTAATCAATAATGACGCAAAGTACTAATCTCTAAGATTATGTCAATAAAGTTTATTGTCTATTGTAGGCCCATGTCAACTGGCGAGTGAAGTTTTTTGAGAAAAAAAAAATCCTTAAAACTTCTGTATAGTATCTGAGAAAATCCCATATCATAACTGAGTGCTTTAATATATTGTGGAATTGTTAAACATATTTTCTATTTACTAATTTACATTTACACCCTATAAATGCTAAAAATGCGACTAAGGTAATTTATAATAAATTACATTAGGAGCATGAAAATTATTTTTAAAGGTATGAACAACTAAAATAAAACTATTGAAAAAGGATATTTTCAATAACATTGAGAGGCAATTATCAGATAAATATATTCTCACTGTGAATTCATTAGGCCTACTCATTATCAGTAAATTTATGGCTTCAATAAAAACATAAAATTACTGACTTTATTCACGGAGGCTGGATAAAGAAATAAGCTAGGATACATATTGTGGAGGGATGATTGGAGCCATTTAAATGGGAGGAAAGGAAATGGTAGAAATTACTTATTTAAAAAAATTAACATTTAAGAAAAATAATAATAATAATTCATATTTTTAGTCTATGTACTACTGTACTGTAATACTACTGTACGTGTATGGGTGGGTCAATACCACTGTACGTGTATAGGTGAGTGGGTGGGTCAATACCACAGTACATGTATGGGTGGGTGAATATCACTGTACGTGTGTGGGCGGGTGGGTGGGTGAATATCACTGTACGTGTGTGGGCGGGTGGGTGAATACCACTGTACGTGTGTGGGCGGGTGGGTGGGTGAATATCACTGTACGTGTGCCATAGCAAACATTATACATGCTTTGTAAACACAGGTAGGCCTAAGTATACCTCTATTTTATTCAGGTTTAAATGAGAAGGGAGCAATTATTTCGATAACTATTAAATTGTTGACAGCTTTCAGTACGGTACTGTAACATTAAAATCTTAAACACAACAAAACTAGTAAGCTAGTTTGTCGTTTGATTTTAATTATGTAGAGACAAATTGGGAATCTTTTCCCAATTCCCAATTATAAAACCAACAATCATGTGTCAAATAATCAACCAACATTTTCAATTTTTCTCTAAATCGATTAAAGACACAACATAATTTCCTTTGATACGCTTAGTATAATTATAATATAATCCTTTAAATATATGGGCCTTTTATAAATTTATATATAAATTGAGATTTAAAAATGTTCCAATAATTATGGTCATAACACTTTCCTCAATTGTTGAGGCCTATTTATATTTTAAGTAAATTAATGCCCGGGCATTTATGGATTTTGGGCATTTGCCCGGACATATTCTCTGGGCATTTGCACTGACTTATAAATGCTCGGGCATTTTAAATCACTAGTTGGCTGACGAGCAAAAACTCTAAAATTTTGAATGGTTATAAATTATTAAACAAGGATGCCAATGGTATAAACTTGTACTATTTATTGGAACTATTTTATCTCAAAATAACAATTATATGTCAACTTTTACTAATGTGACAAGAAAAAGTTGACCTGCAGGCAACTTGCCTTTTGTTCGATCAAAGAAGTTTCATCAGTGAAAATGTTCCCACTATGGTGTCCTAATCCGTGAATAAACATAACGACTGAGCTAAAGGGTGCTGAGACTTGCAAGAATTCTTTGAATAATTAGTTAAACTTATTTTTGGATAGTCAAAACTAAGAGGAATCCAAATAGGCTGTCCCCCCAATTAGTTTGAATTCGCAGGGTTCTACTGTATTTAAATAATACTTTACATATTTGCTAAGAAGTGTGATCTACTTTTGATTCCATTTACTACGATCCTAATTGCTAGCATATCAAATATAATGTTCAATACTTTAGCAGATTGTCAACTGGTTAGGAAATGTAGAGAAGTCATGGATTTCATGACATGGGAAAAGTTCACGAATTCCAATTAATTGGGAAAATATGTAAATATTTACAATATTTGCACAATATAAGTACCATACAATTCCTTCACATTGTAATATCAAAGGAAATGAATTAGCTGACAAACTAGCTAAACAAAGAACATAACAAAATCTATCTTATAAAAAACAATACAACTCCTTTTTATCAAGTAAAAAACAAAATTAAATATTCTATAAACACTCATTTCCAAATTACCTTAAAAATGAAATAAAAACAAATCATGAGAGGATTTAAAAGATATTCCAAATGTCCGTAATGTTGTTGCTGCTTTTTGGCTAAAAACAGGACATAACTGCCTTGGAAAGTATCTCTATCGCTGGAGGGTTCTGAAGTTATCGCAAGATAACAGAATCAAGCAACATCGAGCGTGGCTGTCCGGTCATTGGAGGTGGTTCGGAAGCCACCCTTAAGCTGTTGGTCCCTAGGTTAAGTGTTAGAGAGGGCTTCTTAGCCCTGACTTTATCTGGTAAAATAAGACGACCTTTAACTTTTTTATACTGATTTATACTTAAAAATGAAACCAATTCAGCTTTTTACAATACCCTGCACATATAAGGAGTTATTTAAATACCTTTCAATAAATACACGCTATGTTCTGTTTACTTAAAAAAAAAAAAAAAGAAAAAATACTAGCCCTATTTACTTATGCTAATTATAAGAACTTAAAAAGATTTGCTTAACACTGGATGAAGAAGGGATGGTTGCAACCAGTTTTATTTATTGTTCTCAAGGTGTGCTTCCACGTTTTTGCAAGTGCAGGCAGCCTTGAGCGTCACGCTCGTGGCCACTGCCTAGAAAAGCCATACCAGTGTGGGGTGTGCTCCAAGGGGTTTGGTCGTAAGGAGCATCTGGAAAACCACTGTCGCAGCCACTCAGGAGAGACCCCATATCGCTGCCAGTTCTGTGATAAGAGCTTCAGTCGGAAGGAGCACATGGTTAACCACACCCGCAAACATACCGGTAAGCTCTTTGGTGATTCAAATGTATGGTTTTTCCTATTTCCTCGCCCACAGCTAAGTTGTTTTTCATGCCACTTTGAGTGGGATTCTAAGTTGTGATAAATCGTTTTGTAGAAAATATCAATCAGTCCTACTGGTTATTTGATGTATTTTTGGTCATCAACAATATAATTTGAACCATACCAAATAACAAGAAATTTACATTTATTCTATTGACCATTATAATTAAAATACTTATTGTAATTATTATTTAAATTTGAGGAAACAAATATTTTCAAAAAAATATATGTGCACCTTTATTGTAACCGTGTCCTAAAAGCAATTTGTAATACAAATATTTGCATATCAAGTGTATACTATAGACTACTTAATAAAAATATTGATAATTTATGCCTTATTCATATATTTTTATTTAATTCTCTACATTCTAAACTGTAATATTCCCATATTAATAAGTAATACAGTGATAAATATGCCTTGCAAGTTTATCACTTTGGAAGTGTTAATTATTAAAAAATTTTCGTCATTTAAAATAAAAAAACATTAAGTAAATAGAGTGTATGATAACCCTACAGAGAAGGTTTATCCTTTTATTACAGCCATTTGCAGCTGTAATAAACACTTTGATGAACTTATGCCAATCTTAAATTCTTATAGAAATAAATTTGACGTCATAATTTTGACAGAGCCTTGGCTGGATAAGAGTTGTGTGAATGTGAGTATGGATGGGTATGAAAGATTTGTGAATAAAAAAAGAAAAAACCAGAATGATGGCGTAATTGTGTTTGTGGGCAAGTGTCTGGCTGTAAATTTTGATGAGTTGAGTTTGCATGGAGCCACTTGTCTCAAAGTAGAGTTGATGTTTGGCAACGACAGACTATCACTATTGACAGTTTACAGGAGTCCGTCAAGTGACCTTGGAACATTTATCGATGAACTGGAATCTTATCTCAATGGAGATGGATGTAGGGGTGGCGTGTGCTGGCTTGTCGGTGACATAAACTGTTGTGTTTAGTCAGAAACTAAAGAACAATTATCACAAAAATATCTGGATGTTATGTTTTGGGCGGGTTTCACAAGTTGTATTAATATACCCACAAGAGTTACTGAATACTCTAAAATCTATAGATCATATATTTACTATGATATGATCTATATACTGAGTATATCATATATACTGAGCTAATATGAAAAACATTAGCTAAGTAAAATCTGCAATAATAAAATCAGAGATGACCGACCATTTCTTTACTGTTGTTCAGTTTCAGTCATGTTTTAATCAGAATTCCAGTCAGCCATTTTCCACATACATCAATTCTCGCCTCGACATGAATGCTGCTGTCCAGCTTCTTTCGGGTTGGAATTGGTCTGAAGCTCTAAATATCAATAATGTTCATGTTAGTTGCTCTATTTTCATTGAGCAGGTTAAAAAAATATTGTCTCTGTCAAATAAAACAGTACGATTCTCATCAAATAACTGCCGAATCAAGCCCTGGATGACAGCTGGATTGGTTCGGTCGATTCGAACTAGAGACAAATTGGGTAGACAACTTAAAAAAAAACAACCATTTAATAATGTTTTAAAGACACGTTATAAAAATTACTGAAATATTTTAAGTAAAACTATCAGACAGCCAAAGAAATCTACTATTGTAAGAAAATTAATCAGTCAAAAAATAACAAACGGTTTCTGTGGAATAAACGTTTTCTGTTTATTATGCTGACATTCAATCGTTGTTGCAGTATGGTAATCTGGCATGGGGCGGGTGTTACCGAAGCATTCTCTTTCCATTAGAAATTAAGTCAATAATTATTAAAGCTGCCTTGCAGAAAAACTCACGTTTCTCCACAGACTTACTCTTTGAAGAATTTAAAGTGCTCAATATTTCTCAGCTTTATTTAATACATATTTAAACATAATTATTAAATACATACTTAAAAATAAAGAAAACTTATTTAACGAAATTACACATCCGTACTCAACGAGAGCCGCGTTAAATATTAGTTTCCACCCACCTAGATTATTCAAAACTATTACGTCAACCTCATCACATTACATTTTCAACACTGTTTATTCCAAACTACATCCGCATATAAAAAAATCCACAACCTTGCAGTTATAATACGTATAACAAATTTGTTAACCATTGGTTGTTAGAACTGGGAAGAGATCATGTTAATTAATTTTTTTCATCACAGTACAGATAATAGATCGCCCTGTTGAGTGACTGCTGATCAATGTATGTATGCACGCGACTTTTTCGGGCGTAAAGTGTAAGTGAGTATATAGAGTGTATGTGCGTATGTAGGACGTAGATGCGTGTGTATGGGAGTGAATGCGAGTGTGTATGGAGTGTGAGTAGGATATGTACGTAGAGTATGTTTGTGTATCCAATTTTCTGTAAGATGTATTTTTTTTTATAATCAGACAATAGATTCCTCTAACTTATAAAAATATGTGTAGTTTTGACACTTAACTATGTTTTTTTTTGCATAAATACTATTATTGTTTTTAAATGGATACTTATAAACTGAATATCCTTTTCAAATTATTATAATTTAATAACAATTGTTAAATTTATTAGCTGATATAGAGCTTATTCACTACCCACAGGCTGTAGCCCATGTGGGGAATTTTCAAGTTATTTTTTCATATGTATTTTTTATTGTATTCTTTATTTTTACTGAAATAAACGGATTTTCATTTCATTTAATTTCATTTCAAGGTCAGTTTGTTGAGTCTAGATATGGATTTTAGTTATATGTGGCTGATAATGATTTACTTAGCGTTTTAAGTACTAAAAAACTATTTATTGATACTTAAGACATATTTATGTCATTTTTAGAATTGGTTACGCTACATTTAAATTTTTAATATTTTTTTTAAACAGTAAAATATTTAACATTTATTAAAAAAAGAAACATAAATATATTCAATACAAACTAACTGCTTGTTACTAAATACAAGTTCCCATACCGTGCGACTCCTTAAATGCTTATAAAAGATTTCCTTTGGTCTAAATAAGACATAACTTAACAAGTTTAAAACTCCCCAAGTTTTCCTAACGGTGTTGCCTGCATTCAGGTGACACGGAGAACCGGTGTGATATTTGTAAGAAAGCTTTCACTCGCAAAGAACACTTTGTGAACCACGTGCTGTGGCATACAGGAGAGACGCCGCACACGTGCAACCTCTGTGGCAAGAAGTACACTCGCAAGGAACACCTGGCCAACCATATGCGCAGTCACGCCAACGACACTCCGTTCCGCTGTGAGGTCTGTGGCAAGGCGTTCACACGTAAAGAACACTTCACCAACCACATCATGTGGCACACAGGCGAAACACCTCACAGGTGGGTATAGAATATCAATGTATTCAGGAGGAACTAATAAAATACTTTGCAATAAGGGAAAACACTTAGTGAATTCCAGTTTGTAGTATAACGTATTCAGGAGGAACTAATAAAATACTTTGCAATAAGGGAAAACACTTAGTGAATTCCAGTTTGTAGTATAACATATTGTGACCTATTCGTACAATTCTGTGACAATTAGTACTCAGTTAATTTATACAGGGTGAATGGTACGTGGTGTTTAAAAATGTAAGGGCTTAAACTACATGTTTGGGGCTTCTTAAAAACGTACATTTCAGTTTTATATGCCAAACGGTTAGTGTGGTATGTTCAAGTTAAGATTTTTTTTAAATCGTGGACCTAACCATAAAAAAGCTTTATTGCTTATTGAAAAGATTATATTTTTTAAACTATAGCACCATTTTTTAAATTATTAAATTTTTAACAAGAATAAAAGGGACAACAGAAAAACTATTGATAAGGTTGGGGTGTATGTTGTGTCTATGAATTGTGGTAAAACCCCATTCGTCCCCGATTTACATGTGTAAATCACATAAAGTTATTTGAGTTTTCTAGTTCTAGTTGCTGGCTAGTTGGGTACTCTTAAATTTTTTTTAAGCACTGTGTTTATTTCTATTCAAATAATAATAAAAAATGGAAAATTGTACAATAATACAAATAAAAGCGTATCACTAGAAAGAACATTAAATTACACAGTTTTCTGTACGGCTTGACACTTTCTGTCATAGCAAATATGCTACTTTCTAGATAAGTAACATAAGTCTGTTACCATAATTTAGTAACTACGTGTAAAACATTGTTTAAAATTTTACAAAAACGTGATTTTTTACTTTAAAGCATAATTTTAAGTACTAACCTTAACTAACGCATGCTACTAGCTCATTTTTCTTGTTAAAAATTTAATGTAGATTTTAAAAATGGTGCTATAATTTAAAAAATATGATCTTTTGACTAAGTAATAGAGGTTAGGTCCACGATTTAGAAAAAAATCTTAATTTGAACATACCACACTAACCATTTGGTATATAAAACTGAAATTTGCGTTTTTAAGTAGCCTCAAGCATGTAGTTTAAGCCCTTACATTTTTAAACACTACGTACCATTCACCCGATATATTAAAGTTTATTGAGTAATTTAAAACTTGTATAAAATGAAAGGAAAGTAGTACACAAACTGTTAACTGGAGAGAAAGGTGTATCAGTGCAACTGACCTCTAGCTTTCATTTAATAGGGATAGCAATAATTAATTCAATCCTGAAATATTGTATGATTTTGATGAGTTTAGGGGGGTTTTCCTGTAGTTTACCAAAGATAGGTTGATTTACTTTTACCGTATATACTCAAATCTAAGCCGCACTATTTTGACCGCAAAAACAAGGGTGCGGCTTAGATTCGCGTGCGGCTTACATTCGCCCAATTAGAGTTGAAATGCCAAGTGGTGCTAAAAGCATTTCTGAGGGCAAAAAACCAATTATTTAAACTTTCGGGCTGTGAAATGGAGGGTCTATGCAGTGTTTTCTCAGACAGCTGCACAGTCACTAGTTAATTTATACAGTCGGTCAGTCAGGTGCAGTGGTGAGATAAGGATCACGGAGGGGAGGGGAAGGGGGTGTGTGATGGGGAGAGGCTTCAAACAGGTTTGCAGGGGGGAGGGGAAGGGAGATTGATGGGAGGAAGCAACATTGCGATAACTCAGTTTTTGTGCTAGGTGAGGGACGCATTCTCTTTCCCACTTCCTTTCATAACATTCTGTTATCCTGTCTTCTCCTTTCAACCTCTGTCCTTCTAGGACAAAATATGCGTCTTCAATACTTTTGAGTTTTGACTCACTCACTAGTTCCAACAGCTGTGAACTACCGGCTCACTAACAATGAAACACGTGTGAAATCACAACAATTTTATTTTATTTGAACAAATAAAAACAAAGGGTACATCAATAACAATGACTAAAATAATATTAAAACTGACAATATTAAACAAAATGTTCATAATTGTACATAGGAATAGGCTATAATAATAGTTTAGTAATGAGCAACATTTTTAGTAATGTCTGGCACAGATTAGGTAATATTTCAACTGATAAACTAATTAATGAAATTTCTATAAACTATTAGATGCATTTCAGTTTTAAATCAATCATGAATTATTTAAATAACAAACCATCTTGAGAATATAAAAAAAATCACAATTATAACACCCGAAGGAAAGATGAACTAGTTAAAGAGCATTAAAGAGCAGTAAATTTATAATGTAGGCCTAATAATTGAACAATTTTATACTGTTTTTGGGAAAAAGGGGTTTTTAAGACACTATTCATGTATGGATGTACTTGCAAGATTAGCAAGCTTCTCAAAAGCAATATTGAATAAAGATCTTTTGATTTGATTTATTGAGAAAAGTAAAACATCATGAAATACTAATTAACACAGGAACATGGGCAATAATAAAGTAACATTCAATGAATAATAGCCTAAAGATCTCAAATTGCATCTAAGTAACTTTGATAACCTACAATTAAACCCGCTTAAGTAACTTAGGTAACTTACAATTAAACCCACTTAAGTAACTTAGGTAACTTACAATTAAACCCGCTTAGTCACTGTCAGAGTCCATCACAAATCCTGTGAAGCATTGCAGTGGACGTTTGATGCCAGATGTTGAGGCTACTCCAGATGTTGAGGCTACTGGTTCTGACGGTTGACCTTCCTCACTACTACTTGCAGGATCCTTGTCATTACCGTCTGTGTCTGACTCTGTTCCTGATGAAGAACTGGATTCATCTTGGCTTGGAGAATAATCTTCATCTGCGTCATCGTCGTCTTCGTACAGCAGATTATCTTCCGACCCATCTAAGGAGTTTGAGATGGAGCACTTTTTGAATGACTTGCGTACCATCTCTTCTGGGATGCTATTCCAGGCTCTTAAAACCCAATTGGTAATTTCAACGAGAGGAGCTTTCTTGACTTTTCCCGTTCTAGTCACATTGTCAAGGTTGTTCTCCAACCACTCGCAGTACAGTTTTCTGATTTTGTCCTTGAAGGGTTTGTTGAGACACACATCCAGTGGTTGCAGTATGCTTGTCATACCTCCTGGTATGACAACTTGGCAGCATTTATGGCGCTTCATTTGATCTTTTAAATCATCCGTCAAATGGCCACGGAATGCGTCAAGAACAAGAAAATTGTTGAGGTTCAAATTGGCCCCGGGTCTCTTCATCCAAATGCATCTAAACCAGTCCATCATTAATTCTTCTGTCATCCATCCCTTTTCCTGTACTCTAATTTCAACTCCTTGGGGAAAGATGACATTTTTTGGCATGCGCTTCCTTTTGAAAATTATCATAGGCGGCAATTTCTTGCCATCAGCTGTACAGGATAACATAACAGTGATTCTCATCTTTTCATAACCACAGGTTTTCAAACTTACACTTTTGGCACCTTTTTTATCAACTTTGTAGTTCATTGGCATGTCAAAAAACACTGGGGTTTGGTCGCAATTTCCCATTTGACCTGGTAGAAAGTTTTTGCTCCGTCTTAGGTTGATAACATACCTCTGAAATTCAACGAGCTTATCTTCAAAATCGTTCGGCAGTTTCGAGGCAATGTGAGTCCTCCTTCTCAGACTTAGGCCATTTCTTCTTAAAAATCTAACACACCAACCTTCAGAAGCCTTGAATGATGTCCTGGGAATGTTCAGTTCTCTTGCTGTTTTATTGGCCTTCAGCCTGATCATGCTATACGTAACACCTAGGCCTTTGTTACGTTGTTCTTTCACATATTCAAGAACTTGGTTTTCCATTTCAACATACCTTCCGCGTTTGGGGCCTGTCATAGCTTTCTTCGTACTTTTCATTTTGAAAATGTTCAATCTGTCTTTCTTCCAACGTCTAACATTAGTCTCATCTACTCCAAATTGGCGCATTGCTGCTCTGTTTCCATTTTCGTCTGCATAACTAATTACTTTCCTTTTGAAAGAAGCCATGTAATGGCATCTTTGACTAGCCATAGTTTGGTGTTCACTACATTCACTACTTACTAACTAAATACGGTAACACTTTCACTAATCACTACTTACTAATTAAATAATACTTTGACTAAATAATTTCAATTAGGTTAAGTCAGCATAGCAATAGGCTAGTTCACAATAAACCAAACAACAACAGTGACTTTTGTTTTGAGTTTTTATTTGTTTCTCCTTTCATCTGTCATTTGCCGGCTGTAGTAGCTTGCCAACCTCAAATAATTGTTTGCCCTTTTTGAGGGTAATTTTAGAGTTAGAGGGTATTTTCTAAGACAACAATATTCATGTTTAGCCGGTAAAAATATAATTACAGTAATGATAAGTTATTCTTTTGATATGGTTTTAAGATTTGAAGCTAAAAACCAATGTCTCTATCATAAAATAACAATAGGTAGATAGCCAAAAGGGTAATTTTTAGATTTTGGTTGGCAGCACTATCCAAAAGATGAGAATAATTGGCTTGAAAGACAGTGGGGAGAAATGTAGAAGGGTGGGAAGGGGAAGTGGTTTGTTTTGCAATAGAAGTGGGTGACGTCAAAATGAGGTCACCAATCAGGGATAGGAGGGGCGGGGCTTAGCGGTATTTGTTTTCTTCCACTTGTCATCTTGTTCTTTGTCCTACATGAGCTTGTTCTGTACAAGATAAGGTTTGTGGCTCTACAGAGAAGCTTCTGTGGGTAGAGCACATGAACAGGTGATTGTTAAACACAGTGTAGGACTGTATCGGTCTCTCTCACTTCCTTTCCTTCTTGAAGCAGTTTAGCCTCAGTGTCCAGTTAACACTTGCCGTATCCAGTCGCTTTACTGGGTAGATACTTTGCCTATGAATTATGGAATACTCTTGTGTAAAACTAGTTTTGGGACAAATGGGTATAAATAAAACAAGTTTATTACTAGTTTTTATTTAAATACATCATGTAACTAAGTAACTTATACCAATACTTCATTTGTAAATACACTTTACATGACTTTCGTCAATTAATAGAGCTCATTTTGTGATCGCTAGATTACCGTTTTTCCTGGATAATATTGCCCGGTAAACTGGGTGCGGCTTAGATTCGAGTGTGGCCTTTTTTACCTAATTTTCAATCAAAAACAAGGGGTGCGGCTTAGATTCGCGTGCGGCTTAGATTCGAGTATATACGGTACTTTAGGATAAACATCATACGTCTAGTCCTCTAAAGAAGTAATTCTGTAGAATTCTAATATTATAGTTACTGCTTACCTAATGCCATGGACATTATAAGACCCTCTACAAAATTTTACCGGCAATTCTCCCAGTCTTCAGCATCTTCCCCCATAATCCCCATGGTGTCCATATCCTTTAGAGCCTAACTCCACCATTGGGTCTTTGGCCTCTTTGCTGGTCTTTTCCCACTAGGAACTCCCTACAGAAAACTTCAATATGGTCAGTCTACCTTTACCTTTTATTTTTGATTTCCCTCACAGTATCTGGGTCTTTGAACAGGCATCTCAGTACTTGATTGTGCCTAATCCTCCAAACTCCATTTTACCATATCGGTCCATTAATTTGACCTCAATACCTTATTCTCAAAAAATGATCTTCTTATCTGTCCTCTCACTCAAAATCTGTTTCCCCACCTTAAAGTAGCGCCGGCCTCAATATTGTCTTAGGTATTCTAATCTTTCTTTCTAGATAAAAGCCTTGACTAAAAAAGTTTTCCACCTCATATATATTTATAGTACTTTTTTATTTTGTTTTCTTAATAAAAAAAAGTGGCTGTTTTGTGATCCGTGTAGTTTAAAGGGAAGCTTGATTAAAATGTTTTTACTGACATAAACATGCTTTTTTTTACAGATGTGACTTTTGCTCTAAGACGTTCACTCGAAAAGAACACCTTCTGAACCATGTAAGACAACACACCGGAGAGTCCCCTCATCGCTGCAACTACTGCACCAAAAGCTTCACTCGCAAGGTTGGTTTCTCTACTTTGGAAGTAAACAATTTCTTTATGCTTTTCTTACAAAAGAAACATTTCACTATTAACATTGAAAAAGAGGACTGTGTGCTCTTAAGCCTCTTGCAAAGCTTGTTTCCTGTTTGTTAAAATTATTCCGTGTTTAGTTTTTACAGGTAGCGCAAACCCTCTTATCTCTCTTCATTAGTCTCTTTGTTTTTCTCCAGCACATGTTGAAATGCCGCATAGATTTGAAACTGATCACTTTAAGATAGCAGCACATATGCATGTCTTGGTTTGGACTGCCTATTTGTTTCTATATTCAATGTTATTGATCTGCATTTTTACGTTTGATAAATTCTTTGTAAAACCTTGATTACTGTAATTGTGAATCGAGTGGAAATTTTACCAGAGGTGCTGTATACTGAGATAGATTTTTGAGTCAATGGGGTAAAAGAAGAAAGGACAAAATTAATGTAGATGTAAATAGGGTCAATTAAATTGTGCTTAGCATTTTCCTCTCACAATTTAAATTTTAATGAAGTTGGCTAATTGTCTTTCACTTCGGCCTTCTCTCATTTTATGTTACTATCTTTTATGCTTCATTCTTATAAATGATGAACTGCTGCCACACAAAAGTGTATGAGTTTTATGATTTAGCTTTTATTGGAGGATAGGAATAAATCACCTTATTACAATTAGAGTAACAATATGCCCGTTTGATGCAGGAACACCTGGTGAACCATGTCCGCCAGCACACGGGAGAGACGCCCTTCCAGTGCCAGTTCTGCCCCAAGGCTTTCACCCGGAAGGACCACCTGGTCAACCACGTGAGACAACATACAGGCGAGTCCCCTCACAAATGTACCTTCTGCACCAAGAGCTTCACTCGGAAAGAACATCTTACCAATCATATCCGCCAACACACTGGTAACAATTGGATTGCAGCATTATAAGACTAGTGGCAGATATGTTGTCATCACCTTCATGGTGATGGAAAAGTTTTGTTGAGAACAATTTTTAATAAGCAATGTTTTT
Organism: Stictocephala bisonia; assembly: GCA_035578905.1. Taxonomy (NCBI): domain Eukaryota; kingdom Metazoa; phylum Arthropoda; class Insecta; order Hemiptera; family Membracidae; genus Stictocephala; species Stictocephala bisonia. Next base: position 4,103 of record JAQJVL010006526.1, on the reverse strand, counting down.
TACAACGGGCTATATAAATCCATTTTTATCCATTCAGTTGTTGAAGATTGATGTTTTATATATCATTTCGGTGAAATAGCTAAAAAAATAACACAGTTAGCTCCAGTATTAGTTTCTTCAGTGAGTTCTGTTGTAACTCTTTGATTATTTCCATGTTGAATGTAATATCAACCATACATATTAAACTGATTTATTATTTGTTTTGATAATTTTGTGTCGTAGTTAAACCTTGGTTGTCGGTAAAAACTTGATTGTTTTTTTTTCTGTTTGAAAATACAAATTAATAGGAAAAATTAACTAAGGCTCCTCTAATTATGTTTTGTTTTCAGTAAAAAAAGGTAAAGTATTGCTTTAATAGTTATTGAAACATGAATAATCAATAACTATTTTTTGATAGGAAGTAAAATAATTATAAAATACAATATTACAATAATTATAATATCAGTATTATAAATATTTCATAGAAAATTAAAATACAGTAAGTTTATTATCCTCCAGTGTGCAGTAAATCTCAAGAATGTAACCAGAATGTGCTGGTTGGTTGGAGTTTTACAAAATGAATACAATATTAGGTTCTAAGGTTAAAGGGCACTAGGCCAGGAATTAGTATATTGGATAGATAGGACACCAGCAAACTTACCTTAGAATTTTCAGTGGCACTGAACATTCGTGTGATTATGTGATTCTTTTGTGTATGTTACTACTACTCTGTTGTTAGTGAACTTGTCTTCTAAGGTTAGTTTGCTGATGTCCTATCTCCAATATACTATAATGAATACAATAGACTCTTTAAATAAAGTGAGTGGGTAAGGATAAATTGAGAATCAAGTTTTGATAGTTCTGAATTCATTTCTGCATTCCTTATGTAATACTATATGTTTTTTGTCTCGACTTGTTACATGACATGGATGAACGAGATAACTGATGTATTATATCCACTGCCTCCTTCCTTTATTGAACGTTCATTAGTTGATTGTTAGTCTCTGACTTGTGTTGAGTAAGTCTTGAAGGACAGCTATATTTCCTCTAAATGGCTGACTGTATTAGGGCTTTTAGCATACCTTTGTTATAATTAATTAAACATTTTTCTTTAAAGGAAGGAAGGATTTGACATTTTTAACTTTTATATAAATGAGTGGGGGGTGCACCTAGCAAGTAATGCTACAAAAGATCTTCGGAAACAAAATTGTTTATTTTGTTATCAAAGGGAAAATCTACTTTTCATTTGAGGGGGTAAGACTGCCTATTCTATAAATTAAATGTACAAAAAATTTCTGAAAAACTGTAAAATTTTGATAGAAAACTTCTTTAGTTTGAACCACTTCTCTATTTCAATTACCTTCTCAATATTTCCATTTTCCTGAAATCAATGTAAGCAGATAAAGAAGTAATATAAGCTATATTATTGTTTGCAGGTGAATCACCACACAAGTGCTCATACTGTTCCAAGTTCTTCACAAGAAAGGAGCACCTGACCAACCACATCAGAATCCACACAGGCGAGTCACCTCATCGTTGTGACTTCTGTAGCAAGACATTCACCAGGAAGGAACACCTAGTGAGTCATCTGCGAGTCCATTCAGGCGACACGGAGCACAACTGTAATGTCTGTAGTAAGCCCTTTGCTAAAAAGGAACATCTGGTGAATCACATGCGGAGTCACACAGGTGAGCGACCGTACACGTGTGCCGAGTGTGGTAAGTCGTTCCCGCTCAAAGGCAACCTGCTGTTCCACCAGAGGTCTCACAATAAAGGTACTGCAGAAAGACCTTTCTGCTGTGACCAGTGCCCCAAGAACTTCACTTGTAAAGGCCACCTGGTATCACATAAACGGAGTCATTCGGGGACACCGTTCATCTGTGAACAGTGTGATAAAAGTTTCACTAGCAAGGACAGTCTGGTGGAGCACATCAAAGTTCACGAGGACGATATTGAAGAAGTTGACCCGTCAGGAGAGGAGGGTCAACAGGTGCAACCACCCCCGCCACCTCCACTGACACCCGCGCCCACACATACTCTTCACTCCATGGTCTCCGCATCAACACAACCACCACAACTTCACTCGCCTGTTGTCGTCCCAATGCCCAACGCTGTTCTTGCCACTTACTAATCTTAATTTTCTATTATTGTTTTTTTTTTATTATTATTTTTTTATTTACTACTTGTAAACTACACTTCACAAACATGCCTTCCTAAATATGGCATCACATGCAGTTAGTTATTTAAGTATTATTGATTCTTAAATATTTTATCTGTATTTCTAGATGTGCAATCAAATATTTTCTATGGAGAATTCATGTTACAGTTTCCCTTTATTTTACCCTTATTAAAGTATTACGAAATGATTTTAAATCAGTTTTGCATTTTTAAAACTTGTTTCAGAAGAGCCTCACTTATCCGACGTAAAAGTGCCGTGATGACCATCGAATAGTAAGGAGTGATACTAAAAAAATGGCATTAAGTTTATTTTCCATAAACATAACAAATCTTTAACGTTTGGAAGTGGTTTCACTAGGCCTAAAGTTCAATAAATCTACAGTACTGTACATCAAGTAAACAAACACAACTTAAACTACGCCACTGTACAGTCACAATTTTGTTTTTAAACTTAACAAATACAGTAATGTGATAAATAAACCTTAGCACTGTACAGTAACATTTAAATTCTTTAATACAACAAACTAATACGTGTGACCATTGAAACTACTAAATAAGAGTGCGATAGTTACGTGATCGTTATTCCCCCTTCTTACAAACGATGCCTGTCCAAAAAATTCTGTACCTTCAAAAGACGACAAAAGTGTTGTAATCAGCTCACATGGTACAGTCCCCGCTCAATATAAAGTCTATAACAATAAGCAACAAAACATTGCGCTGTTTGGAAAAAGCCTTCAGTAGATACATACAGTTTTGGTCACTGTGGGACAGTAATACTATACAAATAATACAATAATATTATTTGTATTTCAGTATTGTTTTCAGGATAAGTACATGGGTTAAAACAGAGTTTCGGATAACTCCATGTCAAATAACGAAGCTCTACTGTATAATTTTTTTTATATTTACAGCCAAAATATTATAGGTTAGACACCTCTGTGTTCCTCAGCTGCTTATAAGGGAACACACTGTCATTATTGCCAGATTAATAGAAAGAAAGTATGATTTCATTGAAGTTGGCTCTTTTAAACTTTGACATTCTTTACACGCCAAGCGTAGAAGTAAAAGCATTATATTTTGTCCATAGCAAATATATAACAAATCGTTATTATTCCTTCCAGCTTTTGTAGAGTTACGCTTCTCTTACCTTGTTTTAAAATATATCTCTGTTATGGTTATTATATACCTAATAAAATTGATAGCTTTATTTTATATTTGTTATTGTTAATATAATAATAGTAAACATTGTTTCCAGTTATTAGTGTTCCTTACTGTAATTTTATATTGTTAATTTTAACTAATGATAATATAAAGCACAATTTTAAGTGTGTTTAGATATATTAATAATTTTTATAGTGTAAGTATTACATTTTTATTTGATGCCAAGCTTTATTATAGTTGAGTTCTAAACTGTTTAATATAGTAATATTGCGTTAACGATATGGTTGTTATTATGTTTTATGTTACTATTTTTACCGTTAATTGGTTTTTTAATATACGTGTTGCTTGTTTTTCAAACTAGGAAAATCGTTTTAAAACTGAGAATATTGAAATAAATTTATCATTAGTGTTGGAACTGAATTGAACGGACAATTAGAAATATATTAAATGACTTCAAAAGAAAAGTAGTGCCATAACATTTAAGTACAGCAAAATAGTTATGTAATTATAACATCCCATCCCCTCTCCAAGTTACCGAATCTGAAGAAATAACATGTAAATATATACATAAATGTATATATGACTTTAATACTTAAATGTTTCAGTGTTTTCTAATAATGATAAAACAGATGAGTTTGTAAATATTTTAACAAATATCTAGGCTATTAATAAATTAATGTTATTTTTTCAAAGTTTATTGACAATTATCAACTGTTTGTATCCCCCAAAGGTTTAATCATCTAGTAGTAAGTCTGTGATCTATTTTTATCTCTAACAGTTAGACT
>JAQJVL010006525.1:0-28617 GCA_035578905.1 Stictocephala bisonia | reverse complement strand
AAATTTGGTTCATTTGACCTTGAACCAATTTCCTCAGCTGGTCCCTTTAATTTTTAAAGGGCTCGTGACGTCATCAGCTAAAGATGACGTGACTCAGGCCATCTTTGACAAGTCACGTGACCGGAAGTCATAAATCACTTTTATCGATTGGCGCAGATGCCCCCTTTTGACACTACTCTAATGCATTCTGATCTTACAGCAAGTAAGTTAAGTCACGAGGTGGAAGATGGAATAAACACTGAGGATGGCAATACTGTCCTGCTATGTCTACACTCACAGAAAAATCATCCAAGACACTGACGCTAACCTCAGAGTCTACGTCAATTCCGAGCCATGAAGTGAAGATGAAGTTAAAGTTGTGGAAAATTCAAATAATGACACCCTGCTAGAACTAGACCTACACACTCAGACATGGCTACTAAACCAGACATAATCCCAACAACTTTGACCAGCACACTACAGTTGCCCTCTTTCCTGGGCTTCAACTCACCACTGTGAACCAGGCTTCTGATAGATCTAAACTGCCACATATCGTAGTGAGTGTTTCTAATATTATGGATCCATCCGAGCCATTTTTTCTATTTTTTAAGGAAAAATAATTTTTTTAAACCGTTAATGTAAGTAGGCCTATTGTTAAGTTATTTAAATATAATATTCAGGCGTAAGGGATATAATAATGATACTTGAAACCTTTTTATTTTAGTAAGTTGCTTCATGTCTTAGTAATTTGTATTTCTGAACATTAGCTGGACTCAACTGAAGTATTTACTTGTTGTCCTTCAGACTATAATCACAGTCTGATATACAAAATCGCAAGCTTACTCTTAAAAATGCCAACTGTTGATGCTAGCGTTCCTAGTGGCCATCAAGCAGAGCTATGCATCTCTCCGCTAGACGGGATGATAATTCACTTAGGTTGCAATACAAATGAGTATAAAACATTGAAATGCTAAAAATATAACAAGGTTATAAAACACTACTATTAATTGACATAAACAACAATAATGTGTGCTACAGCACAGCCACTTACCGTGCCAGCTGGCTGCATTATCACCGCTAGGAGCACTAGCATCGGACAGTTGCTAATCTTTGTTCTTATTGTTACTATTCTATAATTGTGTAACTGCATTTAGAAAGACTGACCACGTATGGGGTGGTACGTTAGTCTTTTGGCTAACTTCCAGTCTCTTGTGAGATATGGTCTATGGGGTAACTGAAATATAATTATATTATTACAACAACAACAAAAACTGTTAGGTTTATCTCCAAAACTGGTAACCTAGATCACTGTAAGCATCTGTTTGTGAACATGGAAATTCAAACTTTGATAAATCTTTACATCTTGGATTTCACTCTTTATATGACGAAAAATTCACACCATCTAAATTGTAACTATAACGTTCTCAACTACAATACTCTTAATAAAGACATAACAACAATTAATTTCCATAGGCTTAGTAAATCCTCAAATAGTCATACAGTATTTTTACTAAAGATCTAAAATAAGTTGAACATTTCATTGATAAGCATCTAAGTAAATTTCTAAACATAAATTTTACAATTATTGGTTGATAAGGGCTCCATTTTGTTAATTTGAGGAATTTCTTACCTTGGATAATTTAAGCTTTTAGGCTGTTTTATGTGTAAGATGTTAGTAAAAGATGTTAGTAAATATATAAGATGTTAGTCGAATTTATTTGTTGTTTGTGTTTCTATGCAAAATGTTTATTTATTTGCTGGTGTTTGGACAAGATTACTTTTGTTTTGGTAATTGTTGATTTAATAACACAGTATGAGTGAGCAGAGAATTTACATTTTTCATTAGTGTCCAGGTGTGATTACAATATATATTAAATTTTTCACATTTAGTATATGTTTTCTTATTCATCAACAATCATCACTTGTCTTAAGTAATTTATTTATTTGTCTAATTTATTTATTTACTATTAACTGTAATAGTCTGTTAAAATTCTTTTTCTTCTTGATCTTCTTCTTTTTAAATTGTTGAACGCCTTTTATTGAAAACTGGCAATCCTGTCTATGCTTTTATTGCTTTACCTAAATATATGCTTTAATTGTAACCAAATAATAATAAAATTATCAATTATTTTTAATGAATAAAAGATTAATAATAAAATTTACTTTGAGCTGAGACCACATGAAGTTTAACGAAGTAGCTGCAGGTACAATCCAAATATAATGGAGAAATTTTAAAACTACAACTCATATGACACTCTTACTCGTGGTTTCTGACCAGTGGGCCTGACATATTTTATCTATAAACTATAGAGAATTAGTCAATAAGCATTTCAGAGTGAGTTTTAATCGTGTATGCTCCCAACTAATAGTACACTAAAACTCTAGAAGCCATGTGACTGATTTTCGCTTTAGAATATGGATTAATTTTAAATTTGTATCAACCCTATATCTACAGTTTAAGGTAAGTGTAACATTTGCAAGTTTGAACATGAATTTAATAATATTCACATTATATTCACTCAATGTATACCTTGAAACATCAGATCTAGAGTTAAATTTAATTAAAAGTTTTGGTTGGATAACTGTAGAACACTCACCTGTAGGCTTGTGCAGTAGTGTGACACAGTTAGAAGTCTTATTGGTAGCTTGACCGCCTGGACCACTTCCCCTCACAAACTTTTCCTCCAGATCCTCCTCCACCAGTTTAGGCACCAAGGTGTAATCTAGTAACCTCTTGCTGATTAGAGATATATGACTGGTTGATATAAATCTCTGACTTAGACTACTGACTATCATAGACAGCATTACACAACACGGCGGAGGTTCAACAAGGCTTGCCCTTTCTGCAAAATGAAATAAGAATGGTGGTTACAATTTACAAACATCCTGAACTATATACAAACGCAAAAATAACAGGAGGAAACATATTTTACTGGTTTTGTAAATGTTGTGATGAATAGTCAATTATCTCATAATTTAAAATTAAGGTAACAAATATTCTACATCTGATTTCCACATGTCATTCAACAGATATTGTTTCAAACAATATGACTATTTGAACATATCTGATAGTCAACTTTACAGCAAAAATGAAAGGAAATAGACTATCATAGCAAAAGAAAGGCAACTACTACACTGTTAGCCAATGTGTTCCATATTGGGATAAGTTAAGAATATTGGGGAGACTAATTTCCACATTTAAAACATACTGTTAAACATTACATAAAAGTTTAAAGAAAAATTTGCATCTCTTTCTAATCCAATTGTTGTTTTGCATCAACTTCTAATCCTGATTTTATATATTCAACATTGATGAAATAAATCAAATACACAGTTATCAGAACAACAATGCCAAGGATTTGACGAGTGTATTAATGAATAACATATTTAATGTAAACTAATATAAACAATTTCTTGAAGTTATTTCATTTTCAGATTCCTTCTGTTTGAACTATTCTCAACTTCAATTTATAATCAAATAAAATATTTCATTGTCAAGGCTATGTTTTACTAAACATTAAAAAAAAAGCATTTTAAAATTATTTTTAATTCAGACAAAATTTAAACTCCACAATATATAGTGCAACCTCTGTTATCCAGTTTAATTTGGTAGCAGCTCAAGCCTGATACGTATAAAGACAGATAAAACACAAGTCATTAAAAAATTTGTTTACAAACAGAACAGATTCAATGACTCATAACAGATGGCAATCCAGAGAGGAGCACCTACAATTGTATGCAATGCAAATTGCGAAGGCATGGCAAATTTTGATAAGACAAACATGGCCAACTACGTATTGTCGAAATCTGATGTCTCGTAACACTACATTAAAAAATAAAACTGTTTTACTCATTTTAAATTGTAACATCATATGTTAAGTTACTGTACGTGCTTAGATAAAAATGTCCTATACTGTATAATTTTCATGATTAAAAAAGGATATACAGTAATTAAGCCTACATCCTATAATGAACGAGAATGTGTTTTCACTGCACCAGTACATAAATGGCTGGCAATACTGAGAGTGTTTACCTAATGACTTCTTCCACTTCCCCATATGAGAAATGAACTTTTCCAGCCACTTTTTTGCATCAGTAGACAAATTGCCAGCTCAGATCTTCGGGCGCATAACACAGTGGTAATGTACAAGTTAAAAGAATAGGGATTGCAATATTGAAGATGCAAAACTTAATCACTGGTGTTTGAGATTTGCGTTAAGGGGCTGAAAAGTGGCCCTTTCACGTAATTGTAATTTTATCTAATGAAAAAATTATTCTCCTCTGATGTCAAGCCAGATGACACGAACAGCCGGATAAAGTAAGACCGGATAATCAATATTTCACTTTAGTCTGTTTCTCTAGTACATCTAACACAACTATAGTTTTCTTCAACAGGCCACATTTTTAGGTTTGTAATGCACAACATTTATTTAGTTCATTCTTTTTAAATAAAAAAAAATAATAACTTTCAAGTAAAGTTTGAGAATTAAAAAAAAACAATTTCTCATTTTTTTTATGCATTAGTTAGGAAATTTTGTAATTGATTATTACATTCTGGGCTGTAATTTGAATTTTTCTTATTACTATAACATAAGTCCACAATTTTGTTTATTTTTACCAGCATAAACATGTACTAGATGGTTTTTGCGGTAGCCTACTGAAGGTTTGTTCTTGTAGTTTATGCATTATCTTCAACATCATAAGGTTGTATTGAAAATGGTGATTTTTTATATCCACATCATCTATATTGCAATGTTCTGAATCAATGTTTTCAATTCATGATTAGAGTTCAACATAAGTATTTTTTCTTGTACTTTTGTGCTATCGTTACTTATTAACCCTAGAAAAAAAGGTTCAACTTTAAAAAAACTTTTTTTTTAAACTTTAAAAAAGGTTCCAGCATTGCATTAAAGACTAGTCAAAATGGCAGTGCTGGGTCCCATTCTGTGAAGGGTAGAGCAGCGAGCCGGCCCACATTCACAGAACGGAGTGTGCGGTCTAGTTAAAGTAGTATACTTTGATGGACTTCGGACTCTTGTACTGCTCATCCAGCCATCATTAACAAATGCACTGACCAGGAAAAAATAGTCTCATCTCATTTTATCATTTCCAATGATGTTTATACAGTTTATAAAATTCGACAATCCAGACAAAATTTTTCTAACGTCAAATATAATCATTATTACAGTAACAGTTGTGCAGGATAATATAAAAATAAATACAACTTTATGAATCTTTCACTTAATTTAAAAAGACTTTTAAATTAAAGGCCTAAGCAGAATATGACAATTTTTGAGGAACTGCTAAATGGTTGGCGCAAAAACCAAGTCTTCAAAGAACTCTTGAAGATTAAATACAAACTGCAAGTACTTTTTTCAGTTTTGTGAATCCGACATTGCAAAAATCAATTATCACCTCTTTTCAAAAGATTCAGTGGATCTGATTTGTTACAAGTTTGAAAACACTTTGAAGATCTCAATACCCTTCCAAATACAAGAAGTTTTCATAAGTACAGACCCTTGGACTGTTTTGGAACATTAGAAGCTGTGCGAGTCAGTTCCGATGAAAAGCCAAGTCTTAAGAAGATGTTTGACTTTACATATGAAAGAAAAAGAGTTTTACCACTCTCACTTCATTGTTTGTACATATGACAATCTCTGGTACTTTGGAATAATAACATATGTTGCCAAAGAAGATGGAAATTAACAGTGATGTTACTTCAACTGGCAGGAATATCCCCTTCTTTTTACTGGCCAAAACAAGATGCTGTTTGTGACAGGCTGATTACACGTATCCTTGCAGTGGTTGAACCTTCACACAGCTCAACGGAAAGAATGTATAATTATTAACAGAGTGCACAAGATTAACTGAAAATCTAGCTATATCAAAAATGTAGTCCATTAGCTTGCACATCTTTTAGGTACAGTGAGATGAGTCTAAGAGATACGTTTGGTATTTGTCGGCCTAAGTACATAACTGTTGGTAATGCGTAATTGTGAGTAAATATTAACTTTCCATACTTTAATACTAAAGTTAGATATAACATCTGAACTTAAAGATTTTTTTTACATAATTCCTTTTTAAGATATTTATTTTAACATTTAACCATGAACCATTAAGACATATAAAAAAATTTTAAATGTGATTTTTAGTAATAAATATTTTAGGTTTAATTATGACTACTGATGTATATTATTTATTATAGTAACATATTATTTTTTTTAGCCCTGCCACACTACTTGATAAAGTGGTAGAGTATTTTTACAAAAAATAATTGTACTGGAGATTGTTTTTATTTTAGGAAAATAAATTCATTTATTCACTTATTAATATTTTTTTAATTTGTTATTGTTAAAATAACCAACCTTGCATATTGCATAAAGATAGGGTGTCAAATAATTAAATTGAAAATGAGTTTCTTTTCTAAGACATATTTTATTTGGCACTATCCAGAGCACGGAAATTGAAAAACGTCAACACTATTAGTGCCATAATTAAAAAATTAAAAGGTTGTCTAAATTCAAAAAAAAGATGTTCTTATTTTACCAGGGAAAGTTGGAGTTAAGAAGCCCTTTCTAACACTTAACACGTTGAGTGCTGAGGGCTAAATTAAAAATCCTTAACCCAGGCCTAAAATTTTTTAAACTTAAATAACTTACCTTGGCATCAGTAGACCCCAGATATGATGACAGAAATCCCTTGGGAGGTGTCAAAGGTGAAAATTATGACGTCATCATCTGCGTCGGGTATACCCGTCGCCAGGCCCTCGTGGAGGATTCTTGTTATTTATAATAATATTTTTGTTGAAAAACGCACTATAACACTTCACTGTAATATTTGTTCTGATTTACAACCATTAAAAAATATCTAAAAGAATCCTAAATCTACTATTTATAATATTTACAACTCTACCTACCGCTGTATTATTGAAAATTTATTCACTATGAAACTTGTCAAAGCAGCGAACTGTGCATAGTGCTGGCTTTCCGGGACACTCAGAACAAAAGTACATGGATTCTTTCCTTATCCCTTCTGAACTACAAACTCTACATCTTCTTCCTCTTGATTTTCCAGCAGTTTGAGGTATTTTTGATATGACGTGTGCAACCGGTCGTAGTCTCCTCAATCCAGCCGATGGTGTGGCACATTTTTTAGGCATAAGCTCTTCAATAATTTTGAGGCGGAAGTCGTATAAAGGCATTTTTATGTCTGGATTTGAAAATAAAAACAGGCGATAAGAATTTGTAACCATCATTTGTAGGACATATATAAATACCTTTTTATACCATCTAATAGATTTATGGTCGCTGGGATAATAAGCCAAGAGTTGATCGTTACGGTCGACGCCCTTCATTTTGGCATTGTATTGAATAATTGGAATCGGTTTTTGTTTGATCTGTCCATGCTTGTTATACACCTCACCCATGTTGTTCTCGAATTCTGTAGATATATAATTTACCACCCTTTTGTCTCTCCATTTTCCCAGCATCACACCCTCAGCGTACCGTTCGGTCTTCTCTCCTGTTCTCAGTGTTACGTTCTTCAAATCCACCGGGATTGATTTACGATCTTTCCTAAGAGTGCCCGTGCAGTATGTCCCCTTTTGTAACAGTTCCCAAGCAAGTTTAGGACTGTTATAATAATTGTCCATAAATAAAGAATGGCCGCAGTTTAATTTTCCTAGCATTAGCTATTTTACCACTTTTCCGGCATGTCCAGTCCCTGATAATGGTCCACCTTTACCACTGTATATAGTGAAATTGGTTACAAGTCCATCAGGTTCTGTTAATACATAAATTGTAATGCCATACTTGTGTTTTTTATTTTTAATGTATTGGCGAAAGGAAAGCCTACTCCTCCAGAGAATCATTCCTTCGTCGAGAGATAGGTCCTTTCCGGGATAATATATTCGACTCATTGTATTATTGAATGCATCGATTAGAAGTTGTACTTTATACAGTTTACTGGTATTTTCCTTAGAATTGTCAAAATGGAGACACCTCAGTATTAATAAAAATCGGTCACGACTCATTGCATTTCTAAATGCTGTAAAATCAAACAAGTAATGGGTTTTCCAATAATCTTTAATTCGATTTAGTCGAACAGTACCCATGTGCAAAACGATTCCAATAAAAGTTTTAAATTCCTCAACTGTCAAGTCTTTCCAGTTATTAATTCTAGATTGAGGTTCCAAGTTATGTGCAAAAAAAAGATCTCGGGCATACTTGTTAGTAAAATCAACAATTTGTTCAAGTAACACAATATCAAATATAAGCCACAGCCAATCGACAGGTCTATTCTCAGTTGGTTTTGGACAATTTAATTTATTTTCCTTAGTAAAAGGGATTTGTCTAAGCCCAGCAGTGCTATTACTCCAAGTAGGCTCAAACTCACCTTCATCTTCTGACGATGAGTCACTTTCAAACTCCTCTCCACTGTCCTCTTCACTGCTGGAGTGGTCAATCTCACTGTCAGAGTTACTGTCAGCCATATTTATACGATAATAACACTAAATTACACTGAAATATATAAACTAATACACTAAAATATATACATTAACACACTAATAACAAAACAAAAAACTAATAAAGAAGATACACCTGGCGGAGAACGAAAAACGCTTGGGAACTCCGGACTGACGCGCACAAACAACAATGGCAATGTTCACAAGGGCCTGACAGCGTAAGAACCTTCCTCGATAAGAGCCGAGCTCACACTGAGCAAACAACAGAGCAATGGACTAATGACTGGTATACCCGACGTCAGGCTCCGGGAAGGGAACTGCCCGTCGGGTATACCCGACGCGCCGCACCGAACGTGTTAACCTGAGGACTAACCACTTTAGGGCGATTTCTGAACCATTACCAGTGACCCATTTGAACCAGACCATTGAGATAAAAAAATCTCAAATTTAGTGATGTTAATTATATCTCCATTTAAAATAAACATATTGTTTCAAACAAATCTGAGGTGGTAAATGTAATGCCACCTCCTGCACTGCCATCCTCTTCAGCATACACACATATAATTCTGTTATCAGCACAACAGAATTTACCTGTCCTTCCACCCATTCACGTATGGTGGTATTGACCTGCCCATCCACTATGTGGGTTTAAATAGAAATACATTTACAGAGTACCAAAAAATTACCATCAACACTAAGAATTCACCTATGTTTGCACTTTTATTATGGCTTCTTGATTGAATTTAATAGTACATTAAATAACAATAAATAAGTATGGTAGCTGAAAAGTTAAACGGAACACAATAACAATCATAAATAATTCTTGCATCATGTTCCAGACAGGTAGACTGGCATGTCTTATGGCAACTGAGATCAACCCAGAGATATTACACATTTGTCCCTGAATAAAAAAGTGGTATACAATTAATGGTTTTCAATGTATTCTATTACAGTACAAAATTATTTATAGCCTGAAACTATCCTATGTCAGTTAAGCATCAATTATTTATAGCCTAAAACTAGCCTATGTCAGTCAAGCAAAAATTATTTATAAAGTTTGCTATTTTTCGTTTGCTATTTTTCTCTATGTTATGTTTCAGAGGCGAGTTGAAACATTACTGATTGCTAGTCTGTGCCAAAAAGAATATATAAAAGACAACAAGATAAAATTCTGAACTATCAATAACTTACTTTATAACAAAATTCTATAGCTTCTGGTTTGTCAATGTTTTGGTTTCTTCTAAATTCTTCTTGCACTCTACCCAGAAAATAATCCTTATCAGTGAACTTCAAGGTTTTTGAGTATCGAATAAGAGATCTGTACAAACAAATAACTTCTTTCCTTGATGGTTGACTCATAGTCTGGAAAATATATATTTTACAATTAGTGCAGTATAATCACCGAGTTAAATAGACTACATACAAAGAGGCCACAAACACATGCACAACTAAACACTCCTAGGTTCAGAGGAAGGTATAAACTGTGATGGTGATTGCACCCAGTGGTTTCACCGTGAGTGTAATGGTTTTTATAAATCGGAGTATAATCTACATGCTAAAAATACAAATAAAACATGAAAATGTTGCATATTGATTGCATTAAACCTCAGACTGATCTAATCGTTGTAATGACATCAAACATGAATCATTTTAAAATTCAATTGTGCTTCTAAGATAATCTCTAATATTAAGAAAACGCTGTTGGTGATAATATCTCTGAACTTAGCGTTAAGATTGACATAGTTACTTCCCTTCCAAACATAGTCGATAATATTATAACTGAGATTATTAAATATCATTCATTACATTAGTGGTTAAACTTATTAAATAAAATAAAAATAAAAATTATATTTTTTTATAGTAGCTCACTCACTGCACATGAGTTGCAATCCATTTAAATTCTAAATATAAACACCCAATATTATTATCTATATATTTAATTTCGTAAGGCAAATCGGTTGCGTAAAAATTCCAAGCTTTATAATCCACCTACAGCCTTCGGAAATGGCTCATTTTAAAGCTCTGATATTGCAGATGGTGAGAAAAATAATAGTTTTGTGATCCGCCTTAAGGGCTTTGCCCCATTAGCCCTCAAAGTTCCCATGTTAATCTTATGGGAAGAAAGATTCTAACTTTAGTGTGTTTTATACTGTAGTAATATGCATTAAACATTCCAGCTGTTGATAAGACAAATGCAATATTCCAGCTCTTAACCCTAGGAGTGTTGATCGCCTCAAATTGAGGCGATCAGTTTTTTTGTGAACTGTTACCGCCTCAATTTGAGGCGATGTGCGCTCACTCGATTAATGTCGCTCACAGTCGGGAAAAAAAGTCAAAGTCGTCTCAAATATATATCATTTGAAAGGCCGTGATTCAGTGTTTGTTTACATGTCTTTGGTTTTGCTCTATGACTGTCAGATGAGGCACAATGGCAGAAATAATTCTTTGTTGCATGCTAAAGTTGGCATATTCGTTGCTAGGCAACATATTTATTGTTACTTCATAAATATATGTTGTATAAATGTTTGCCTATATAATTATATGTTTTTTTGTTCAGAATGAAATTCTGCACAACTTGTATATCTCAGTTTTTTTCTAATATCATAATTTTATATACATAAATGACCGTCAATCTACTTATAAAATTTATTTTTATAAAAACTTTATAAATAACATTAATTTAAAAACTTTTTAAAAATTTAAAAAATTTTTCCATTACCAATAATTTAAATTAATTTATTACTAATAAAAATGATACAAGTTTCATCTTTCTAATGCTAATAATAAACATACAGCGAATTTTAAAAAAAAGTATTACAAATCACTGAAAATTTGGCGACAGTACACAAAATTATGATCAACACTCCTAGGGTTAATGTTTTATACCCTAATTAACAAGGCACAAGGCCAAACCTTTGAGTAGCTGGTATTCAACTGAACAAACCAGTGTTTACACATGGGCAACTTTAAGTCTAAGTTTTACAAAACTATTAATAATTCAATATTATACATTAAGTATTTAACAACATTTGTATTTTATTTATTTAGGGGCTTTTGCCCCTGCAAACCACTAGTTTATCTTAAGTCTTAATTCACAAGTTTTTATTTCATTTAACAGCTGATGGTTAATTAAATAAATAAAATAACTCCATTTGAAACTTTAAAGGCCAGTGGGTCAGAGTCCTACAGTCAGATGCTAATAAAACTGATGCTTAAAAACCTTCCCTGGAAAAAAATGTAACTTCCCAAAGTCTCATTGACGATCAGATGACTGGTGTAGTATTGTATAAAGGACGCATAGACAGAGACAAAGACAAACATGCATTCCTTTTTTATATTTACAGATCAATCAAACTTAGTATCTCTAAAATTAAGAAAGATCCATAACTTTCTCTTTACATATGATTATTTAAATTCCAACATTTGATAAAATTTCATAAACATCATTATTTACATTTGAACAGATGAAACTTTTTGACATTTAAATCAACCTCCAAGTTGTTCTTTTGGCCAAAAAACGCATTTTGAGAGCTAACTGTGCCCTTCAGAGTAAAAACATTGAACAATGAAAACCTTATTGCACAACTACGAATAGGGAAAATGTTTTGTCACATCAATCATTAAAATTGATAAAGAAATAATGAGTTGTGTCAGCAAATAAAGACTTCATCTTATAATCTAAAACAAGCCACGTCTGGACAAAATTTCTTTTGGCTCTGCGGATTTTTAATTTTTTGAGGGGGTTTCCAACCATGAGAAATCCATTGACACTGGTCTCAACCATGGGGAAATTCTGATTTATGCCCCAGAGGCTCCTAGACATCCAATGTTATCGACCTAGCAGAAAGAGGGGTATCAAACTATAGGTATATACGTATATCTCCTAAATCACATTATACCATTACTTTTGGAAGAGGCAACATTTAAGGTCTCTAACCCCTCCCCTCCCCCAAATAAAGGAAGTAGCAGAGTGCTTTGGTGAGGCCGTAGGCCAATTTTTCCCCCGCGAGGCCGAGTTCTACAAGGGGCCTGTAGCGGAGTGTCTCGACGAGGCTGCAGGTCGAGGTCAACTTAGGGGTTAAAGGTAAACGCGGAAGACCTCCGAATTGAAATTTTACTAATAACCTACAAGGCAGTGCAACAACAAACGATCCTCAGGATTCTCTTGGAGATATGGATACTACCTCTTCCATTTGCAAAATTCAACTTCCAGCGAAGTTTGGTCTCCCAGTACTAAATAAGAATCCATGATTATTCTATCGCTATTTTATCCTGATTGGTTAATATTAACAATTGATGGTAAACTTTACCTCTTTTGTTCCGCCACCAATCTTCAGTTTTTTCTGACATTACCGGTTTCGGAGACTACTCTCCATCTTCAGGTGTCCATCACTGTCACTACACACTGTAGTGTGTAGTCCGTGTCCGTGTCCGTGTCATCCGGTTCAGCAAGTAGATAACAATAAAAATTATTTACAAGATAAAATTACAGTTAATTGGAAGCGCATTTCAGTTTTGAAACACAAATGTTGTGCACGAGTGTTTCAGGTTTGCATTTCATAAATTGCAGACGCTGTGTTGACTAGTCACCCTCTCTCAAAAAGCGATCGCTTGTTACTGCATAATAATTTAATAATGCACCTAAAGATCCGTGCTGGCAATGTTGTTTACTTTTGTTCAGTGTGGCTGGCTGGAAGACTCCATTTCGCAAATGGGGGAAGTGGAACATAAATATCTTTCGTATTGTATTGTAAAGCAGCTTCAAAGATGGCGATCGTGATAAACATAGTTCGTTTCATTACAATTGCTACAGAGTGTGTTGCGTCACATGCAATTGTAGGCTTCCCACTTACGCCTTCTATCTATTATCAGTTACTAAATGTGTTTCTCCAATAAAACTAAGTTATTTATGACTTATGTTTTATCCGGCTTGACCTTCGCCACATTAAGCCGGACAACTGAGGTTTGACTATACTGTCAACCTCACTATACTGTAGTGTGTAGTGACAGTGATGGACACCTGAAGATGGAGAGTAGTCTCCGAAACCGGTAATGTCAGAAAAAACTGAAGATTGGTGGCGGAACAAAAGAGGTAAAGTTTACCATCAATTGTTAAATAAGAATATTTGAGGCTAAACCGACAAATAGCATAGATGAATGAACAGACACGCTGAGCGATCAATATTTTATTTATAACTTAGGCCTAGGCCTCTCTGAATCCTCGACTCATGACATTGAAAACAAAATAATAAGATATGATATCTGAATTGTATCTGTGTATAAATAAAAATATTTGTATTATATGTTAATTTTAAAGTTTTAATATATTACCAAATGAAAACAATTAATGGCAGGTAATGAAATTCAGCCCCCAATTTTTAAATACAAAACGAGTCTTCTGTGAAGAAAAAAGTATGTTCCCAGAAAACATAACTGAGTTTAGTAGTTATAGTCAAACCTCAGTTGTCCGGCTTAATGTGGCGAAGGTCAAGCCGGATAAAACATAAGTCATAAATAACTTAGTTTTATTGGAGAAACACATTTAGTAACTGATAATAGATAGAAGGCGTAAGTGGGAAGCCTACAATTGCATGTGACGCAACACACTCTGTAGCAATTGTAATGAAACGAACTATGTTTATCACGATCGCCATCTTTGAAGCTGCTTTACAATACAATACGAAAGATATTTATGTTCCACTTCCCCCATTTG
Source organism: Stictocephala bisonia (assembly GCA_035578905.1). Classification (NCBI taxonomy): domain Eukaryota; kingdom Metazoa; phylum Arthropoda; class Insecta; order Hemiptera; family Membracidae; genus Stictocephala; species Stictocephala bisonia. Next base: position 14,461 of record JAQJVL010006525.1, on the reverse strand, counting down.
CGAAATGGAGTCTTCCAGCCAGCCACACTGAACAAAAGTAAACAACATTGCCAGCACGGATCTTTAGGTGCATTATTAAATTATTATGCAGTAACAAGCGATCGCTTTTTGAGAGAGGGTGACTAGTCAACACAGCGTCTGCAATTTATGAAATGCAAACCTGAAACACTCGTGCACAACATTTGTGTTTCAAAACTGAAATGCGCTTCCAATTAACTGTAATTTTATCTTGTAAATAATTTTTATTGTTATCTACTTGCTGAACCGGATGACACGGACTGCCGGATAAAGCGAGGCTGGATAATCAAGGTTGTACTGACTTGATAAAAAATTTCAAGATTTGAGAGGCGTCTATGAAACACACACAAAGATACCACTTTTTTAGGTGAAAATAAAGTGCTAGGCTCATAACTACGTGATTGAAACCATACTAATTACATGATGGAAATAATACAGGATATATTATTATATGTCAGCAATCAATAAACATAATATAACGAGTGTGAAACTAGTGTGAACTAAATTTAATAACAAAACTGTCTACAGTTTGAAGGATATGATACTAAGTTTAAAAGGCATTTATGGACGTTAGTAATATCCTATAAATAAATTCTCCTATGGCTAACTAATCAAAGGCTGCTGATACATAAAAGGGTAATTATGCACTTTCTTGCCACATCTGAAAATACGATTTCATGTTAATAAAGTGGTGAAAAATGAGTTTATATCTCTTGAGGAGTTTGATTTCATCCGCGGAAAACTCGTTTTTTACCGAAAAAACGAAAAATTAGATTTTTATCTAATAATGAAAAAACCAACTTTTTTAAAAATCGTTATTTTTCGACAAATTTTTTGTCATTTCTCGTGTTTTTTTATGCTGAACACAAATATATAACTGGTTTTGCAGTAAAATTATTTTTTCAGCTCGAAAAATGCATTTTTGTTGACATAACCAAACATAACCTAACTTATCCTAATTGTCTTATTTTCTCAACAAAAATTCGTAATTTGCGTTAAATTCGGGCGTTTGGCCTCCGTGACGGCCTGTCGGCCGTCACTCCGGCGGGAATATATGAGAATTCGGTTTTTGTGATTAATAGTTGTTGTATATAATAATCGCGTAATGGCCGCTAATCGCGATCCGCCGCGACAGTAGTTTTTCCGTTATTTCTCGAGAAATATTTGTAATAGACAAAAATAGTTTTCAAATTTTTATTCAGCGCAAAAAAACACATCAAAATAAAAAAAAGATGATCAAAATACCATTTAAATTAACGGAAATATGACAAAAATACTAAAAGTTGTGACATTGGTTTTTTCGAATTTTTCGGTAAAATACGTTATTTCCGCGGAATAAAAAGCATATCTCGTGAAAATACAGCCAATTCTAGACCCATTTCAAGCAAAATGTTCCAAATTTGGGTAATTATGCACTTTCTTGCCACCAAACAAATTTGGAACATTTTGCTTGAAATGGGTCTAGAATTGGCTGTATTTTCACGAGATATGCTTTTTATTCCGCGGAAATAACGTATTTTACCGAAAAATTCGAAATAACCTATGTCACAACTTTTAGTATTTTTGTCATATTTCCGTTAATTTAAATGGTACTTTGATCATCTTTTTTTTATTTTGATGTGTTTTTTGCGCTGAATAAAAATTTGAAAACTATTTTTGTCTATTACAAATATTTCTCGAGAAATAACGGAAAAACTACTGTCGCGGCGGATCGCGATTAGCGGCCATTACGCAATCATGTATATACAACAACTATTAATCACAAAAACCGAATTCTTATATATTCCCGCCGGAGTGACGGCCGACAGGCCGTCACGGAGGCCAAACGCCCGAATTTAACGCAAATTACGAATTTTTGTTGAGAAAATAAGACAATTAGGATAAGTTAGGTTATGTTTGGTTATGTCAACAAAAATGCATTTTTCAAGCTGAAAAAATAATTTTACTACAAAACCAGTTATATATTTGTGTTCAGCATAAAAAAAACACGAGAAATGAAAAAAAATTTGTCAAAAAATAACGATTTTTAAAAAAGTTGGTTTTTTCGTTATTAGATAAAAATCTAATTTTTCGATTTTTCGGTAAAAAAGGAGTTTTCTGTGGATGAAATCAAACTCTTCAAGAGATATATATTCATATTTCACCACTTTTTCAACATGAAATCGTATTTTCAGAGGTGGCAAGAAAGTGCATAATTACCCAAATTTGTTTGGTGGCAAGAAAGTGCATAATTACCCATAAAAGAAAAGATCGCACACTAATCATACTTAAGTATAATTAAACCTCAAATGTAACTTACTACCACACAGGTACTATGCCGTGTTGTTACAAAATGCCTACATAAAGAAAAATAAAAACAAACTGGTTGATTATGGATAGCTTAATGAGAAATGTTTCAATAGTTTATTAGCACTGTATATGTTTAACTGGTGTATATCCACTAAGTTAATATGATATTTGTTTTAACATATATTTTTTGATACAAATAACAATTTTAGCAAACAATTATACTTATGATTCAAATGCTTACCACATACACGAACAAGAAAAACCTGGAATATGTCGAATATGATGAAAACGTAACAAAAATGCAACAGACCTTACTTTATAGAAAACAGACGACATTTAAACATATGGGCCAAAAATCACAATTATACTTCTAAACCCAAGAGTATTCACTAAGATTTATAAGTAGTGAAAGAATAAAGATTTCTGTCACGTACGTAAAGATAACAATTTTAAATAAATGCGAACGAATAAAATGCTGCTTTGGAGAGATGACACATTTAAATAAAATAAAAAATCATTAGGGACTCCATACAAATTATTAATTCAATATTATTTTAGATAACAACTGAGTGTAATTTTGATTTATTTTTAATAATTGTATTAATAAATACAAAACACCACCGTGGGCCCATCCTCCCATCATACACATAATTGTTGAGGGCCCACATATATCTCTCTTATCACACACTTGGCTGGCGAATATAAAGAAAAAAAATCCTTTTTAGCTTGGGAAAAAACCTGCCGTTTATTTTTTATTTTATTTATTTATTCATAAGACGCCGATCGTCAAGATATGGGTGAATATGGCTTTCGAATGAGTGTGATGAGTGTAGATGAGCGAATGTAGTCATTGTTACAAACTAAGGCCGACTATTCCTTAGAAAGTGTCATTAATTAATAGCCCAATGACAAATGAACAGCCGGTGGTTATCAGCTGATCCTTCTCAAAATGTATTGACTCTGATTGGGATCGAACTGAGAACCTTTAGCACATGAAGCTGGGATTGAACCAACTACGCTACCGACCTTTAGCTTGTGCTCTCTAGATCTAGTGAATTCGGTGACAATGACTTTAAATGTGTCACGGACATTAATATCTTCTGGACCTGTTAGATTCGTTCCCTCACAAGTCCTTTTATTGTTAAATTTTGTAACAATATTTACTCAAAATTATTGTCTATGAATTACTATTACTTGAATTCAAGAAACTAGTATGCCAGCGTTGCGGCCATTAGCTAAGGCTTCGGACTGCGGAGGGCTTCGTCAAAGAATCGAATCCTCTCTGAACCAACGGTCCGTACTTCACGCGTTGAATAAAGTTCACGCACATGACTGCAGGCCCATGTGAACTGGCGATTGAAGTTAAAAAGTATAAGTTTATTTATATTTAATAAAATAACAAATACGTGTTAAATTATATATAGTATGGTTTGTTGTTAGCTACTATTTGTTAATTTTAAAATGCTTTTTTATATATAGCCTATATTTGGATCAAGATAAAAAAAAAATAATAATAGAAATGTAAAGTGATCTCCTGTGACAAAACCATGTCTAATCCATGGAGCCGTTTAAGGCCAGCCGCACTGCTTCTGATTATGCTAGCTAATATCACCGTAATTGAGAGCAGGGGTACCTATGTACACAAAACAATGGGTACCTACGTGATCCATTGTTTGGAAAGACTCACCACAATCACATGACTGATCTAGTGTGAATTCCCATTTGTATTTCCAGTAGTTACATCTGCCCACGCCAGTTGGGCACCGATTCAACAGTGTCTACTCCTTACGAGAGAGGTCCATCCTATCCACGGTATCTTAATAAACATACGGTAGGTGCCACGTGCAGGCAGCTGGTTGCTGTGACGTTACGTGGCTATTTTGATTTAAGCTATATATGCATTCTAAACGGCTTCTAATGTAGTTTTTATTTTTTTAAACTTCTTTAGTTAATATTCAAGTACGAAATAAGCGCTATATTTATTTTAATACCTTTTTAACTGGAATAAGCAATTCAATATTAAATATTGGCTAATTTATGTTACCACAAACATTCATAAATGTATTGTTTATCACATTAACATTAGATTAGATAGTTAAAACATATTCTATGTTTGATCTTCTAATGCATTAAATAATAAAGTGTTTTGATAAAGATTTAATTCAGTTATATTCATAAAGCTGTATATTTATTAGATTTAAAACACAACAATTTTACATGATAATTTTTTCATTGTTTCCTAGTTGGAATTATACTAATCTTGATAATCTAATATCTATATAGCCGCATGTGTAACTCACTCTAACCCACTTCCAGATGAGCTAGAAACTTGAAATTTGGCACACTTGTAGCTTTTGCCGAGCAACCGACGGAAAAATTCCGAAAATTAAAAATTTTTAATTTTTATCCCTCCAAAAAAATCAAAATGGCGGACGGGAAATTTGAATTGTGTGCAGAGTTTTACTAACGGCTTAATTGTGGGCAAACCGTTGGTTGTAGAACAAATCTGACAGCATATTCCAGATTTGTAATTAAATTTCCTACAATTTTGGTCATGTAACATTTTTTTGTATTTTTGATAATAACTACGCAAAAAATCGTTAATTTTCACATTTCGTTCAAAAAATGTTATTTTTGTTTTGTTTTTCGTATTTTACTGCATTATAACGATAATTTAAGAACTTAAACACCTACACACTACTTAAATTTACTAATTTGTTATCAAAACTATTATTAAATTCGATTTTGCACTGTCCGTAACCTAGAAAAAATCCAAAATGGCTGACGTGAAAACGGGTATCTTTTTGCAGAGTTGAGGTTTTTGTTTTACTGAAACTTTAATTTTTAGTTTACTTAACACCAAATTATATATACCAATTGACAATAAAATTCTGCACAAAAAGTGTCCTGTGTGTTTTTGTGCTATATACAATAGTTTCCTGAGAAAAAGTCGGTAAACTTGAGTTCTTTCGAAAACACGTGATTTTTTTGGAATAGTTCCTCCCATTTAAGCATGATTTAAAGGAGCTAAAACCTTAAAACCCTACACGTTATTTACGTATAGAACTTTGCTATCAAACTGCTATAAACTTTGATTTTTCACTTTTTATAACCTAAAAAAAATTTCAAAATGGCTTACGTGAAATTGCTGTACTGTTTGCAGACTTGAAGTTTTTGTTTTACTGAAGCTGTAACATGTAGTTTAGATAGCATCTAATGAAATTTTCAACCTAAAAATTAGATGCTTTACAAAAAATGTAATGTACATACAAAATTCTATGTACCACAAAAGGTACATACTCTAACTTTCCTCACAAAAAGTTTATAAATTTGAATTTGTGCCTACTATCAACTTAGATAGTATCCAATAAAAAACTAAGGTAATTTCTTATGATCATCTTAGATAGAACCCCCCCCCCCTCAGATCATATTGGAAGCCCCCTGTGATCAACGGATAATCACCCGTTATCATCTAAAATGGCGTACGGGAATTTTGAATTGCTGACCGTATACTTCAGATTTGTAATTAAATTTCCTACAATTTTGTTAAGAAGTAATTTTTTGGTATTTCTGATATTAACTATGCAAAAATCATCAAATTTCACTTCTCGTTAAAAAAATTCTACTTTTGTTAGGTTTTTCGTATTTTATTGCTGTATTACGATAATTTAAGACCCTAAAACCCGTACACACTATTTAACTTTACTACTTTCTTACGAAAACTGCTATAAAATTTGATTTGTAACTTTTCATAACCTAGAAAAAATCAAAATGGTTGACTTGAAAACGCCGACCTGTTTGCAGAGTTGAAGTTTTTTATACTGAAGCTGTAATATTTAGTTTGGACAACATCTAATAGAATATTTAAATTATATACTTAAATGCTTTATATATAATACATTTCCTCACAAAAAGTAGGTAAAGTTGAGTTTTGTCAAAAATATGTTACTCACTTATTCACTTACGTATTCAAATTGTGTACAAAACTTTACGGACATTTAAACTATATATAAAAACAGTTTGTATTCATTTTTGTTGCCTAAAGGCCAATCATAGTTTTACGCTGTATTTTCGGAATTTGTTTGTTGGTTTAGGCACCCTCCAGCGGCTGCGACAAACGTTTTTAGAACAGTTGGTAGACCGGGCCTTTGTCGATCGAAACGAGTCGGTGGAGCGTCTGCGAGAAACGTTTTTAGAACGGTTGGTAGAACGGTCTTCAGTCGATTGAAACAAGTTCCACCGAGGTTATATAAGGATGACGCCGCATTTCATGCCTCAGTCTGCTGACACCCTACGGCCTCTACACGCTTGAATTACCTTCAGTACTGAACTGTTCAATTGTTTGGCTTTCTGCCCTATTGAAAACTGAATCGTTTTCACTGCATGGTGAGACGAATCTTCTATCATCGCTATTTTTCAACATAAACTCTAGGTTTATTCTCTCGTTTCTTTCATTTAATACGTTTTTATTGTGATTAATAATCAATCATGAATTTCCTTTGATTGTTTTCGAGACTTTATACTATTTTTTTGTTTCCAATTTCTTCTTCTCCAATTACTTTAATTGTAATTTTACATTTTAACTCTACGATGGCTTCTCATCAACAGAATTTTTTTGTGTTGCCGAGGGGTCCTTTCATCAGGGCAACAATGAACTCTTCACATGGAGTAGAAATGCTCAGTGTGTGGCTAATTCTGCTTGTGCCCTTGCATGGAAGAGTCTTGGTGGACATTTTACGACAACTGCAATTGATGCAATCCTTATGAGTGGTGATCGCATTTACAAAACACTGCGTAGTGAGAACTGTACTGGTTATGGGCGGTACTTGTTTCCAGAAGAATTACCATCAGTCATTCATGTTTTGAATCAGTCAGTTTCTCTGTTACAACTAGAGCACATTTACGATGCACTTTATCCCCTAACGAAAGATGATTGGCATGACACTGTTTCGTCACTTGCTGAAAAATTACAAGACATATTGGCTGCAAATCAAAAAAATATCGGATTCCTTTTCACGGGTCAAACAGTTACTGTCTCCTTTTGGAGGGTAAATGAACTGCTGTATCTGTTTGATCCACATCCAGTGAATGAAAAGCGCCATTTTGATTTGTCCAGTGATGGTAATAATCTGGCCCGCCTATTTCTGTGTGACAGCTACTTTTCACTGGCCAGTTTGATGTTGTCGAATGCAGCTCTGGATGGAGTTGCAAGACAGTTCACTATAACTCAGCTGACTTTGGGAAAAACTGCCACACAAGACCTTACTATTGTCTCTGAAGAACCGCGAATTGATGACCCTCCAAACCAATTGTATGAACCAATCTGTACATCTAATCTAGACTCGCAGGAGTCTTATGTCGATGTTAAGTTAAAATTGATGCCTGTGGTAGTGTTATCACTCTTAAAAGAAATGTCTCCTTTGACCAGGCCATTATTTAACAAAATGCCCGGCAGACCTAAAAAGGTTAAGCGAGGACGTCCAAAGAGCTTGACAAGTACTCGACAGGAACAGCTTACAGATGCAAAAAAAGATACAGTAAAAATAACCCTCAGATAAATAGAGGTGCTGTAAGACGTTACAATGACCAGCATCCCGAGATCCACCGAGAAGCTGTCCGACGTTACACCGAGCAGAATCCCGAGATCAACCGAGAAGCTGTCCGACGTTACACCGAGCAGAATCCCGAGATCAACCGAGAAGCTGTCCGACGTTATAACGGTCAGAATCCTGGAGCTTCCTGCCAGAGAGTAGAGGCTTTTCGATTGAAGAATCCCTCATTTTCCAACATGAGACACGTTCCTGCTCTCCTTGCTCGAAAGATTGGTGAACAAGGCCCGATGGCGTACTGGAGAGACTACGATTTAAATGGCATTGATTCATTTAAACTCCGTAAAGTATGTCTTTGGGAAGATGACATTTACAAGTGTTCGTACTGTCATGCTCGGCTGTTTGAGGAAGAGAAAGACAGAAAAAAGTGGTGCTGTAATGTGGGAGCATATAATATTCTTAATCTACCTCCTTTGGACGCGCCGTTTTATACTGATCGTCATTTCCTAGAACGAGCCAGAGCATACAACGACCTGTTTGCCTTCTGTGCACTCGAGGTGTCTGGTGGGTACCGTCATCCTAGTGGACTCTCCTTCTTCAAAATCGAAGGAAGAATGTACCACCAAGTTTACAATCTGGACGCCGCTGGTCAAAGGTTCGCGCCTAGGGGTGGGGACGTTCAGTTTGTCAACCGGTGCCGTCTTTACATCGACGATGGTGAGGAGCGCAAGAATATTGCCATGGGTAGATCTCTCAAGCCCAATTTGATTGAATCTATCAATTCTTATCTCACTTCTTCAAATCCTTTCATTAATGAGTTTCGCCGTTTGAGCAATGAGCCATCTATCAACGCTCATTTACAGTTTGAAATTACAAATAGATCTACCCACGGCCCTGTTCTTGGTGATAGGCAAACAGGTGTGGAAGTGCACGCTGTTCTCAGTACTGAAGATTCCGTCAATGATCCCCGGAAGTTGACTGTTTGGAAGAAGGGTTCTGCACGGCCATCTTCTATCGATCTGTTTGATCCTCTGATGGAACCATTTCAATATCCATTGCTCTATCCGCAAGGCAATTTGGGCTGGCATATCGGCATCCTAGACAATAATGGAAACAAGCTGTCTCAGTACAATTACTCGCGTTGCCTCTTGCTTTCTGAGCCACGATTTTCTCACTATGGTCGGCTATCACAGGCTTGGCAGGTAGAAATGTTTGCGAGGTACGACGAGGAGCGGCTACGTTACATTAAGTTATGCCAATTAAAAGCTGCTGCTAAAAATTCCGTGCGGGTAGGGCCATTGGACGAATTACTCAATTTTCAACAGGCTAGGAAAACAGGAAGACAGGTGATGGATGACATAAATCGTGACGAAACTGTCCAAGGCGAAGGAGGGTTGCAAGCTGGAAAGATCTACCTCCCAAGTTCATTTACCGGTGGGCCCAGGTACATGAAGGTTCATTACGAAAATGCAATGGCCCTTGTGTCTCGTCTGGGCTCACCTACTTTCTTCTTGACCTTCACGTATAGTGCAACATGGGAGGAAAACAAGAAAGCTTGCCCCTATGGTACTGGCCGAAGTGACCCTTCTACGGCATGCAGAGTCTTCCACATAAAACTTCTCGAGCTTCTCCGAGATCTGCGTAGTGGAGCAATGTTCGGCTGCCTAACTTATATCGTCTACGTCATCGAGATGCAAATGAGGGGATTACCTCATGCTCATATTGTGTTCAAGATCGACGGAGGCGGTCCAGTTCAGGGATTCGACATTGATTCTGTTATTCGGGCAGATATTCCCTCGGAAGAAGAAGCCGGTGGTAGGCTCAGGGAGTTGGTGCTGAGACATATGGTTCACGGACCCTGTGGAACAGATTATCGCACCGACTTCTTGTGCTGGGACTCTGCCAAAGGTTGTTGTACAAAGTTTTTCCCAAAGCCTGCTTGCCGAAGTACACATGTAGATGAAAGGGGATTTGTCCAGTACAGGCGAGATTACAATAATAAGGGGAACATAATATCAAGAAGAAAGACTATTGTTGTTCATGATGGGTGGGTTGTACCGTACAATGCCACACTTTTATTAAAATATGAGGCACACATAAACTTGGAGCTTGCGTCTACTCGTCGCGTAATCAAATACCTTTTCAAATATCTCATGAAGGGTGGTTCTCTTTAGAATGTAACTGTTACACCTTTCGGTAAACAGGAAGATGAGGTAGAGCATTACGTGACGAAGAGAATGATTGGTGCTAGCGATGCATGCTGGCGTCTCTTAGACTTTCCAATTTCAAAGCTAGAGCCCAGCGTTGACTGTCTGCCTGTACACCTTGAAGGTAAACAGTTAGTCATTTTCAGGCCAGGCCAGTTGTCAGATGCAACCGCTAAACCTAGTTCCAAGCTTATCGTGTACTTCAATAGACCTCAAGATCCAATTTTCCCTAACCTTACATACCAGTCATTTTATGAAAACTTTATTGTCCATACAAAAAAACCAACGTCAGGGACAGTGTACAACCATCCAGATGGACAGCATTTCATCACAGATCGCCAACGGGGACAAAATGTATGCAGACTGTTGTGGGTCTCACCTAACCGAGGTGAACTCTATTATCTAAGACTGCTTCTTATGTCCTGTCCTTGTCACGGCTACGCTGATCTTCTGTCTCGTGGCGGATCTGATTGCTGCACTTTTCAGGAAGTCGCCAGGAGGCTGGGCTTGGTACAAGACGAAGAAGAGTACTATCACGCACTGCCAGAAGCCTCTCAATTCATGCTTGGACCAAGACTCAGATCCTTCTTTGTTCTCCTATGTAATATGGGAGCTCCAGCGGCACTGTTGTGGAACTCTTTCAAGAACTCACTTTGTGAGGATCACTTAGAACGGAACCCTTCAGATCCTGAATTGGCAGTAAAACTATCATTGATAGATATTGATCGCAGCCTCCGCAGACAGGGATCAAGTCTGACTGACCATGGCCTGCCATATGTAGAAGATGACACGACTGAGTTGGGTAGAGAGTTGCTTAACTTCGGAGAAAGCTTTCAGAGGGCAATTGTTGAAGAGTGGGAGCCCAAGTTATCTGACGACCAAAGACAAGTGTTACATTACGTGCAAATTGGTACTCTCAAGACCCAATGACACACATCTTTCCAGGACAATCTTCATTGATGGGCCTGGAGGATACGGAAAAACCTCACTCATTCGTGTCATCCTTGCGTATGTGCGGAGTTGTCATCACGTCGCTCTTGCCGTGGCGAGCTCAGGTATTGCTGCCGGTAATTTGGCTGGTGGTACCACCGCACACAGCATGTTCCGGCTCCCTCTCGATCTTGGTGACGGCATGAGCGTGTGGAACATTACCAACGGGTCCCAACGAGCAGAGCTCATCCGAGCAGCACAGCTCATTGTCTTTGATGAGGCTCCAATGGCGCACCGATTCATATTCGAGATCCTCGACCGGTCACTTCGAGATCTCATGAATACTAGTGTCCCATTTGGAAATAAGATCTTTCTATGCTCAGGGGACTTTAGGCAAATAGCACCCGTTGTTGAAAAAGCTCGCACATTGTGTGATATTGCTTGTGTTTCACTTCGAGCATCATACCTTTGGCGACTTTTTAAAGTGTTCTCCCTGACGACTCCACACAGAACGACTAGCTCCCTTGACTATTCCAAATTCCTCCTTGGAGTAGGCAACGGAGCTATTCCATCCAAGATGTTTGGAGAAGGCCGTGATTGTGAGGACCTTATTCCTCTTCTTGGGCTAAGATATCTCACGACCATAACAGACTTGATCGGTGAGGTTTTTCCACCCCAAATTCTCTGTGACCCCGATCAATGTGCGAGAAGAGCGATACTTTCAACTATGAACGTGAACGTCAAAGAGATCAATGATCAAATCTTGAACTCTTTGGATGGCCAACTTCATGAGTTGATAAGTGCTGACACTATGGACAAGGAAAACGAAGATGATATGGTCGTGGATGTACAGCTATTACATCAAGCCACTGGCAAAGGCGTACCAGATCATGTCCTGCGACTTAAGGTTGGCTCCGTATGCCTTATCATGAGGAACTTGAATATTGCCGATGGACTCGTTAACGGCACTAAAGTCATTGTGACAGCAATTACCAAACGGCTAATCACTGTCAGACTTCCCGGAGGCACGCAACCTTTCGGTATTCCTCAAATCACCTTTAGGTTTGCGTTGGCCGAAGGGTCGCCGATTCGTGTCTGTCGTCGACAATTTCCCCTCATGTTAGCGTACTCAATGACTGGCCACAAGAGCCAAGGCCAAACAATTGAGTACGTCGGAGTCGATCTTCGCACGGACTGCTTCACACATGGCCAGCTGTACGTCCTTCTCAGCAGAGTGAGAAGCCCTACTCATATCGTAGTCCTTGTCCAACCTGGAAGAGTCGTTGAAGGGGTCGCCTACGCAAAAAACATTGTGTACGGTGACCTTCTTCTACAACGCCGATTGCGTCACTGGCAGTAAGCTTGGGGGTCTGCTTTAAAAAATTCCCCGTCGTTAGTTGACCGAACCCGAAAATGTACTTTACCAGGCAGTAGGCAAGGGGGCCTGCCTAAAATAAAACTCCCCAACATTTTAGCTATTGTAAATACTAGGCAGTAGGCAAGGGGGCCTGCCTAAAATAAAACTCCCCAACATTTTAGCTATTGTAAATACTAGGCAGTAGGCAAGGGGGCCTGCCTAAAATAAAACTCCCCAACATTTTAGCTATTGTAAATACTAGGCAGTAGGCAAGGGGGCCTGCCTAAAATAAAACTCCCCAACATTTTAGCTATTGTAAATACTAGGCAGTAGGCAAGGGGGCCTGCCTAAAATAAAACTCCCCAACATTTTAGCTATTGTAAATACTAGGCAGTAGGCAAGGGGGCCTGCCTAAAATAAAACTCCCCAACATTTTAGCTATTGTAAATACTAGGCAGTAGGCAAGGGGGCCTGCCTAAAATAAAACTCCCCAACATTTTAGCTATTGTAAATACTAGGCAGTAGGCAAGGGGGCCTGCCTAAAATAAAACTCCCCAACATTTTAGCTGTTGTAAATACTAGGTAGTAGGCAAGGGGGCCTGCCTAAAATAAAACTCCCCAACATTTTAGCTGTTGTAAATACTAGGCAGTAGGCAAGGGGGCCTGCCTAAAATAAAACTCCCCAACATTTTAGCTGTTGTAAATACTAGGCAGTAGGCCAGGGGGCCTGCCTAATATAAAACTCTCCAACATTTTAGCTATTGTAAATATGGTCTCTACGTTTGCCGGCCTCCCCGTGGCGAGACTGGATATTCCATTCATTCACTGAACGAATGGTTAACTAACAGGTAAACACACATACTATTAATAGGTACATTAACATTTCAAACAATACTTTTTGAGGATTTAAATATTTTTTAAATGGGTCTCTACGTTTGCCGGCCTCCCCATAGCGAGACTGGATGGACCATGCTTCAGTTGATCGAATGGTTAACTAACAGGCAACTGAAATCAATTAATAACTTTAGTTTTTTAACATATTACTTTTAAAATCACTTTTACCGTATGTTTTTTTTTTATTAATAATGCACTATCACTTTTTTACTATCACTTTTTCCGTATAAAAACCATGATTTTTTAAAATACATTTTGTATACAATGTATAGAAACCATGATTTTTAAAAAATAAACATTTGTCCTGTTAAATAAATAACATTTTGACGGAAAATATTATCAGCAGTGAACTTTTTATATTCAACGAATTGGCCTGAACCGCAAGGGGGTTTGGGGGCGAAGCCCCCAACGAGCAAAGCGAGTAATAGTAATATACATTTAAACTATCCCTCGTAGCGTAGACTCTACAAACCGAAGTATGGTATTTGTCAGTTCCCTTTCGGACAATTACTTGAGCAAAGCTAGTTTAGGTTAGGATTACGCAGGTGTATTACTGTAATTAAGATTTACCAGTTACGCAGCTCATAATAGCATTCATTAAGTACACATTCCTATAGATCCAGTTTTAAATTATCAGTCCTCTCCAAATAGTTAGGTAGTCTATGATAAAACTTTTGACCGGAAAAGTCAAGCCCCCTAACCTTCAGACTTGTGACGTTACATGCCTATTCACCACAGATCCCAGAATAAGAGCACTCATTCTTATTTTGTGCTCTGTACTGTTCACCCACTTACTTGCATTTAAAAAGCCCTTCAGACTAGCTGCTCTACGGACGACGTAAATGTTGTTGTTTTGATATTATTAAGCGGATATTTCCAAATACCAAAAATCGACAACGATCACTCACTTAATTTTAGTCTACAAAAATTTGTTTGTGGTGGCAACTTAAAAATATATGTTGATAAAATGCCATTTTACATCAATTAGAAAAAATACGTACAGAAGAAATACCACTCACTATACGTGTTGGGGGGGGGGGGGCTGGGTTATTATCAATGTACACGTGTATGGGCAGGTGGGTGGGTAAATGCCACTGTACGTGTATTGCGAGTTCAGATTAATATATTTACCAATATCTAAGCCCGTGTGACGTGACAATTGAGGGCAGACATGTGAGTGGTGCTAGGTTCTATTCCTAGCCGATTGAAGATAAGAG